>PVKU01017350.1:0-11769 GCA_004027475.1 Anoura caudifer | reverse complement strand
AGTGTAAGAAAACTTCCCTAATTTGGTGAAGGAAATAGACATGCAAGTCCAGGAAACACAGAGAGTCCCAAACAAGATAAATGCAAAGAGGCCCACTCCAAGACACATCATGATTAAAATGCCAAGGGCTAAAGATAAGGAGAGAATCTTAAGAGCAGCAAGAGAAAAGAAGTTAGTTAACTACAGTGGAGTTCCCCTAAGATAGTCAGCTGGTTTCTCAAAAGGATATTTGCAGGCTAGAAGGGACTGGCAAGAAATACCCCAAGTCATGAAAAGCAGGGACCTAAAGCCAAGATTTTCTACCCAGCAAAGATATCATTTAAAATTGAAGGGTAGGTAATAAGTTTACCAGACAAAAGAAAACTAAAGGAGTTCATCATCACCAAACTATTATTACATGATATGTTAAAAGTGACCTATTTAAGAAAAAGATCAAAACTATGAATAATAAAATGGCAAAAATACATATCTATCAACAACTGAATCTAAAAAAACAAACTAAGTAGCCTTGGCTGGTGTGGCTCAGTGGATTGAGTGTTGGCCTGCAAACCAAAGAGTGGCCAGTTCAATACCCAGGCAGGGAACATGCCTGGGTTGTGGGCCAGGTCCCTGGTTGGGGGTGCATGAGAAGCAACCATACATTGATGCTTTTCTCGCTCTTTCTTCCTCCCTTCCCTTCTCTCTAAAAATAAATAAATAAAATCTTTAAAAAATAAAATTAAAGATAGATCATTTAATAAAATAAAATAGATCGGGGGAAAGGGGAAGGGTTTACAGGAACAAGGATAAAGGACACATGGATAAAAACTAGGGGGGTGGAAATGGGAGGGAGGTGGGGAGGGCTGGGGCGGTGGGCTGGGATGGGAGTAAACGACAGAAAATTGTACAAGAACAACAATTTAAAAAAATTAAAAAAAATTACAAACAAACTAAGCAAACAAGGACAGAGTGAGAATCATGGATACGAGGAGTGTTTTGATGGTTGCCAGACAGGAGTGGTTGTGGGGGGTGGGTGAAGAGCTGAGGGGATTAAGAAGTACAAACAGGTAGTTACAGAATAGCCATGGGATGTAAAGAACAGATTAGGAAATGGAGTGGCCAAGAAACTTAAACACAAAGTGATAGACATGAACGATGGTGGGGAGATTGCTGGAGGGTGTGGGGATGCTGTGTGGAGGGGCACATGGGGAAAAATAAGGACAACTGTAATAGCATAATAAAATATAATTTTAAAAAAGTATATTGTAAATATGAAATATTCAGTAAATAAATGTTTAGATAGCACCACGTGAACAGTGATTATATGTAAGGCTTCAGAATATTTTAAAAATCTGGTCTCATAGAGCAGAAACTCTTCCATCTTACATATTTATGTATACTATGGTCTACAGGTGAATATGGTCATTACTCCTTGTTTTTGCCTATAAGATTTTAGACAACAAAATTCTCTTCATCTTCCTATCCCTTTTTATTTGTATAGGCAGAGGTGATTACATCTGCTAAGATCTGCATGTTTATGTCCCCCCCAAATTCATGTTGAGACCTAACGCCCAATGTGGCCTTTGGGAGGTGATTAGGTCATGAGGGCAGAGTCCTCAGGAATGAGATTAGTGGGTTTATGAAAGAGTCACCCTGCACCTCAGTTTTCACCAAGTGAGGATACAGCAGGAATTCAGCAGTCTGCAATCCAGAAGAGGGCCTTCACCAGAACCTAACTAACCATGCTGGCACCCTGATCTTGAACTTCCAGCTTCTGAAAATCTGAGAAATAAATTTGTGTTTATAAGTCATCCAGTTATATGTGTATTTTGATATAACAGCTCAAATGGATTAAGACAATATCCTCTACTTAAAACTTTAACCCTATGGGCTGTAATACAGATAGCCCATAGACATACGAAAGGATGCTCAACATCACCAGCCATCAGAGAGATGCAAGTTAAAACCACCATGAGTTATCATCTCACACCTGTCAGAATGGTCATCATTAATAAATCAACAAACAAGTGCTAGAAAGGGAACCCTAGTGTACCGTTGGTGGGAATGCAGACTAGGACAGCCACTATGGAAAATAGGATGGAATTTCCTCAAAAAATTAAAAATGGAACTGCTTTTTGACCCAGCAATTCCATTGCTGGGAATATAGCCTAGGAATCCCAAAACACCAATTCAAAACAGCTTATGCACCCCTATGTTCATTGCAGCACTATCTACAAATAGCCAAGATTTGGAAACAACCTAAATGCCCATCAGTAGATGAGTGGATTAAAAAACCCCACTGGTACATTTATACAACGGAATACTACACAGCAACGAAAAGGGAATTCTTACTTTTTGGAATAGCATGGATGGAACTGGAGACTTTCATGCTAAGTGAAATAAGCCAGTTGGTGAAAGACAACTACCAGGCAATCTCACTTGTAAGTGTAATCTAACGAATAAAATAAACTAACGAGCAAAACAAAACCAGAGGCGCAGAAACATGGAACAAACTGAGCTGTAAGAGAGGAGGCGGGTAGTGTGAGGACTGGCTGAAAGAAGGTGAAGGGCTTAGTCAAAGAACACGTATGAATGACCCATGGATCGGGACAATGGTATGGGGACTGACTGTGGGAGTGGGGGACAGGCTGGGTGGAGAGGAACAAAGGGGGAAAAACTGGGACAACTGTAATAGCAATAAAATATTGACATTTAAAAAATAAAACTTTAACCTACTGTGTGTATCATTCTCTCCAGGATAGTCTTATATATTGAGATAGGATGATTCATTGCTGTATATGTGTTTAAATATTTCATGCATCAGTCTATCTTGTTCCATCTAAATACTAAACAATTTGAGTGTTTTAGTAAGTTCGCTCCTAGCTTAGATCATCTAATATAATATAGTATACCCCACTCCTGTTAGCTCTATAGATGTCCACTGAATTGTCTGTGCGGTCATTTTGATTCTCTCTATCTCCAAAAGGAAACAGGATTTAATTTGAAATGTCTTTTTCCCCTCTGTTGTTTTGAAGAACTCATTCTTCAGTTGATTTAAAATATATAAAACCTAACAGCTATTCCCAATGAGTCCTGCTGACTATTCTAAAGAGAACACTATCATGAAGATTTGTTGTTTTTATTAATGAGACACATGGTAGATGGCAGTTTGGGGATCTTTTAAATTCATATTCTAAATATTTTTGATGTCACTAAAATTTGGTTTTCCTAATACAAGTATTTCTTTGAAACAGGATGTAGCAGATCTTTCTTAACAGCAGGACTTCCACTGACAGTGAGTGGCAACCTTCTCAAGTGATAAACTTCCAGTCTCCCTCGACGACAGGAATGACCAGACACGGAGGCAGAAATTGCTTACTGAGGCGGTTCCAGAAAAGCTCTTTCAAGGGAGATGACTCAAATTGGAGTTATGTCCCTTTGAGGATGGCTGAAGCTCCAGAAGCCAGCTAGAACTATCAGACACTCTGAGGATATGTTAGTGCCAAGAATGGATGAAACAAAAAAAGAGAAAAACCTGAATCCCTGATGGCTGTGGACTAACCATACCAATGCTGAGATTCTCTTCCCTCTGGACTCCAATGCAAAAGAAAAATCAATCTCCACACTTGACTGAACTACTGTTGATTAGAGTTTTAGAGGGAAATTTAATCATAATTAATAAGCATATTATTCCTTTGGTTGGTTAAACTGTCTATCTGGGCACAACATCCTCCCTAAATGCAAGCTAAAAGTCAGGCCTGTTTAGAAATGTATTACTGGCATAATTTCCTAGACTTGCTGCCAATACTTAAGGATCAGTTTAAATGAGACAAATGATCATCTTGTTCCTGACAGTCTTTAATACCAAATCTAGGCATCTCATCAGAAATTTCTACCTTTACAAAAAAGTCATAAAAGCATTCTGAGTAATGGCTATAATTTTGAACTGGGAGTTCTATCACTTATGACTCCTGCCTAGTAACTTCAAAGATGTGAGAAGTTCCTCTTGGCGGCATTACTGTTCCTTTATTAAATACCCTGAGACCTCAGAATACCCTGGCAGGCTTTGGGATGCTCAAGACAACTTCTCGATTACTGAGAGGCTTTGAAGCTTTTCTCAAACATAGACCAGGTCCAAGTACTTAGTATAGGAATAGCTCAAATTGGAATCTTGGATCTAGTCTTTGTAGACACAGAACCAGTATGAATCAAAGTTACTTCCATGTTATGTAGATGTGTGGTACAAATTCAAATATAAGGTGGCAGTGGTGTTCAACTAGAAGTGTGTCTAATTAGAAACACCTCTGAAACTTTAAAAACCAGATGCAGTGACTTCGTTTTAAACCTATGAAAACAGAATCTCTAGTGGTAGATGTAAGCACAGCTCCACAGGTGATTCTGCAGTGTAACCTTGCCTGGAAAACTCTGTATCTAGAGGATAAGAATAAAGGGCATTGCTTTCTTTTATAACTAATATATTACCAGGACTCAGAAACCATTCACAGACCAGTTTTTTTCATAAGTTCTTTCACATCAGAACAATTAGACTCAATATCATTTGAAGGGAATCATTTTAAGGCTATTTAAAAGACTTGTTTAAAGTTTCTTAGATATTATAGAAAATGTGTTTGAGCAGAAAAGACTCTTTGGGAGATGTAGCCATAATTTATTAGAACTACTTGTACAGAAAGACACCCACACAAGTTCCATTTCTGCGTCTGCTTTCTTGCATGACCTCCCGCGCATGCCGATGGCAACACACAGAAACAAGTCACTAAGAAAGTGTCTCTTTGGTCAGAGACCTAGCACAGTGATTATTTATCACTGGGCTGCATTTAAATGAGAAACCTTGTGTCTTCTATTTTGTTCTCCTCTTGCAGAGCCAATGCAACACAAACGATACATGTGGGAAACAAGGTACTTCCTACAAATAATTATGAGGCAATGAAAATGAAGTAAAAGAGGTATGCAAAGTAGATATACACTGAATTCTTCAATTCATGGTATTTTGGAAAGCAAATTAGTTTTATAATCTCTCATCTATTCTGGAAATAAAGCACTAATGAGTTCTCCCTTCAAAATTAAAGAAAGGATTCTGAATTTTCCTATTCTGAAGGATTTACAATAGATTTCATTGTATTTCCTTTAGCCACAAGTTAAATTTCTTACAAACCAAAGCTACATGTTATATTTTGTGTATTTCTGTAGGGTGCTATGAAACAGTTTCCCCACCCATCAGTAACACAGTCGTGTAACCCTGCTGGACATACTGCTCACACATACATCCAGTTGCACAAAACAGGAAGTGGGGTGTACAACACTACAGTTAATATTCGGTCTGTCATAAATTTAACATGGATTAAACACACCAAATCAAGGATAATGGTTTATGATCCAAGCTGTTACCTGAAAAGATTCCACAATGCATTATGAACAGTAACTACTCTAAGCAGAGATATTTTTAAATGTACATCAGGCTGAGAACTGAAATAGAACCACACTGAAGCTTTTGGTAATTTGATCACATTATTGCCTAATAATTAGCCTTTCATGTTTTTGAAAAACTAAATTACCTACCTGTGAAGCAATTTCAAAGTCCCATACCTACGTTAATATCTGGATATAATAAAACCCCAACTTCTATATTAATATTCTATGAAAAAATAAGCATATGTTGGTGATAACTGTCTTCCAAAGTCAGGGCTGGAAAAAACCTTTAAGGGCATAATTACCTCAAGAATTCCTTTCTTTTGTTTATAATTTGTTTTTTAACATTTAAAGAAAGTACAATAGCTTTTCTCCAAAATTAAACTAGCCTTGGTCTCATCAATGGTAGTGGCTTCCAGCACAATTACTGAATGTTCTCTAGTGTTTGAGAGAATCAAGGAATTCTTAATACACAGGGAATTACCATAATAATGTCAAACAAATCCACTTAACAAGAAAGCAGAAAGAACAGGCACATAAACAGGACGATTTCCACAGGAAGAAGGGAAAGTGGAAAATGAAAGCATAGCCTTTACAACTCAGGAAATAACTCAATTAAAACAAGGCATTACTACAAAGATATGAGACAATACATGTGTTTCCCTTTTAAGAAAAAAACAGAATCCCTCTCATTTTTCTGACTCTGAAAAATGCCTCTTTACAATATGAACCAGTTCAACATGTGAATCTACTCAAAATGCTGGTTTAATAAAAAGAACAGCTAGACCCAGACTTAAGGAATCAGGATTACTCTGAGTGTCTTATAATGAAAAATGTTTTACATTCCTCTTGTTCACAGGCCTCTTGGGAACTGAAATATCGTTAGACATATGCTGCTAACATGAGCTCAGATTTGTGTAGGGTGGGGGCGGGGATGGGGAGAGAAGGCGAGGAAAGGCAGTGAGCCACAGAAACTGAGCTTCTACCATTCCTCTATCACACATACACAACTAACAAGGCCTTGAACCTTAAATAGGTTCAAAGTTTTATTCATCCAAAGGAGTCAGGAAAGAAAACCCAAGATAGGAAGATAGATTCCTTCTGTAGTAGACAGCATCTAAGATAAAAACTATTTATAAAGTATTTTGTGTATCAGGGGTGGGGGATTCCTTCTTTCCAAAAAGACTAACTCAACTCAGAACTGATAAATTTAAGGGATAATAATCTAGTCTATGAAAGTTTTCCATTTTCCTTAGAATTGCAGTTCCTGTGATTTAAGTTATGAAGACAGAATTTTTTTTATTATCACCCAAGGACATTATATTTTCATTGCTTTTGGAGAGAGGGAGGAGGAGAGGGGGAAACAGAGAAAGAAACATTGATGTGAGATAGAAACATTGATTGGTTACCTCCCATCCACACCCTGACAGGGGATCGAACCTGCACCCTAGGTAAGCACCCTAACTGGGGGTCAAACCTGCAACCTTTCAGTCCATGGGACAACGCTCCAACCAAGCCACAGTGGCCAGGCCAGATCATAAAGAGAATTTTAAAAGCCAAGAAGAGATGCCGAATTCCTCCTCACACATATCTGAACAACTAAAATGTCAAAGTTCTAGCAAGCATTTAGAAGGAATGGGAAGAAAAATAAAACAAGTGGCTCAAAGTACAGTGAATCCCTTCCTGACTGTCCTGCTCCACTCCTATCACACTATTTTCATCCATGTGGCTATCTTCCTTACTACTGGAAGGCTGTTTGAAGGGAGTGACTACTAAGTGTTAATTACATTTATATGTCAGTGCCTAGGGCTAGTTCAAGCACATGCCAGATAAAGGTAGAATAAGTACTAAGTAAGTAAATAAATACAGCTCAATGAAACACCATCTGAATTTTCTATTTGGACTGCACAATTCTTGCCTCAAAATGGTAAATACACATATATACAGAGCAAAACAAATGAATCAGATTTTATTTATTTTTAGAGAGGGGAAGGGAGGAGGAGAGAGAGGGAGAGAAACAGCTATCAGCTTCCTCTTGCATGCCCCCAACCGAGGACCTGGCCTGCAACCCAAGCAAGTGTCCTGACCAGGAATCAAACCGGTGACCTTTCAGTTTGTGGGACAATGCCCAACCCAGGGAGCAACACTAATCAGGGAAAATTAATCAGATTTTAAATGTGCAGGGAATGATAACACAATTGATATTTCTGAGTATTTCTTGTTTGAATTTCATAAGAATGATTAATGCAGCATTGCAGTTTTACACTGACTTCCTTCTGTGTATTTTCTTCCATGATGGTTGTATGTGGTAACTGCAGTTTTATCTTGCTGTTCCCACATGTAGTGAACTATGTAGAATTACTTATTTTTAGTACCAGCAAAAGCTACACACAAATATAAATGTGTTCTGCTCACTCAGAAAACTACCCACTCATCTGAATAGATTAAATGAGCAACAAAATTAGTCACCTAAGTCACCTAATGTGCAAAGGAAGTCTGATGACATCTTCCTTCCCCTTTCTTCTCCCAATCCATTTACAGGCAAATTCTTTATTTTGATCTTGGATAACTTGGAATTACATGGTTTTTTTCCTTTACATATGTAGCCCTTGTCCACCTCACTTAAACCTCAGTCATCCTGTGAAGAAACAAGGGGAACCACTAACCCTAACTCCACTTCACACAGGAGACAGACCACGAGAGGTGCTGCAAGCCCTTTCCTGGGTAACAGGGTTGCCCAAGTGAACATAATCAGATCTCTCACCTGCAGATTCACTGCTCTCTTCTTCTACAGGCTGCCCACATTCTCTGCATCTGTTGTTCCCTTTCATTCATTGATTGCCAAAATTATTTTCTATCCCACCTCTTCCATCCCCCTGTCCCAGGAAACTGGATCAAGGATGGATGCTTGAGCCATGTCAGTACAATGACAATAAACTCTAGGATTTCCTTGGAACCTCAGAGAAGCAGCGTTCTCCAGCCTA
Organism: Anoura caudifer; assembly: GCA_004027475.1. Lineage (NCBI taxonomy): Eukaryota > Metazoa > Chordata > Mammalia > Chiroptera > Phyllostomidae > Anoura > Anoura caudifer. The sequence continues at coordinate 3,379 of PVKU01017350.1, read as the reverse complement.
CCCGCCGGTGATTGCTAACTGCAAGGAGCTGCCAGAGACTACTACATGAGAACAGGTAGACTACCTATTTGAGAACGAAACTAAGAGAAAGCAGAGCTGTGAGCAACAGAGAGATGAACAAATATACCACGTAACCTGAGGGCCAAGGAAAGTGCTGATCCTGGATCTGGCTGGCCTGAGGTGAGACTATTGCTAGACTTCTCAGTCCTGTTAGCCAAGAAATTATTCCCCCACCCACTCTCTCTCTCAAGTGAGACTGAACTCATTTGAAAATGGAAGTGTTTAGACAAATATGCATATAATACTACAACAAATCCTTGTGCCCACATTTTTGGGCAAGAATGCAAATGTAGCTGGGTATATTCCTTGAAGAGAAAATGCTGAGTCAAGGGGCATGCATATTTAACATTCTAGCATATACTGCCAAATTGTCATAGTTCTAAATCCTCTTCGGTCCCTGCTCTGTCCTGGGTCCCGTACCTATTTTCAACAGTGAGTACCACAGTCCTATCTCTTAAATATCCAGGCCCACGCATATTTAAAAATGCTTTCAGAACCCACCTTAACCCATTATTTCCAAAGCCTCAGCACGAAGTTATCTCCTAGCTTTTGGAGGATGTCTCCTAGCTTTTTATCCAAATTATTACTGATATTTCAAAGTCAGGAGAATCCTTCCTACCCCATTATTCGTTCAATACCACAATTAGAAAAATTCACTCAAAGAATACTCCTATCATAAAAGTTTATTGGCCCTAAACTGTTCCACAGTTTATGAAATATTTTTAGATAGGTGCTCCCATTTAAAACTAACAAGTACACACAGATACTGACCTGAAGTGACTGGCTTCTGTCACGTAATGGGTGGTACACCCAAGACCCAAAACCCCAACTTTTGCCTCCAAGTCTCAGGCTATTTTTTTTGGTATCACATGTACCCATCTATGCCCTAAATTCAAGGACATCTAGAGTGACAGTAAGGACTACTGGGTCACTTACTCTGACAGGAGATTAACTGATTTTATAAAGATTCCGTAAAACAGTCAGTATATGAACCTAATAGAACATCACAACATACTAATAACACCAAAAGATTATAAACTCAAGTAAATAAAGAATGAGTAATATTTCCCTTATAAAAGCACAGGTAAGATTAAATCAGGGATGCATTTAGTGGTATTTTTCTAATACAACTACGAAGGAGTCAACTGTCAAATGAAGCCTAATAAATTAATCATTTAGAAATCCAGAAGGTAAGTTGGTATATGCTTACATTTATATAGAAAGCATAAAAAGCAGACAAGCATATGCTTTCCTTTACTTGGGGCCCATTTAACAAATTGTTCCCAGAAGTGTCCTGAGAAAAAACAAAGCCTGCTAAGGCGCACTGTCTAAGCACAGCACAGAACTAGAGTGTCCTTTATTACCGAATTCTGTTAATACTGCAATACCACTTCTTAAGCATCACAATAGCCCAGGGAGAGTAAAGTACCAAGTGTCACCCTCATTTTCTGAACAGGAAAAGTAGAGTTTAACTGGCTTGCCACAGAACCACACCCAGTCAGTGGAACAGATGCCCCAGCCTGCCATTTTTCCCATTTGGGCCTTCACCCAAATCTCTCTCCAGTCAGAACAGCTGTGACCTGATAGGACATTCAAGATGACCTTTTAATTCTGATCACTGAGCAGGCATGGCGACTTGAATGGGAGCAAAAGTAAACTTATTTATCTTGCTGATTTTCAGTTAGACTAAGGAATAAGTGCTTCAATGTTCCTGCTTCCCAGTTTCAAATTAAATTAAGTTCGAAGTGTCTGATGTTTAGTTTCTCCATCCATAAAACATCACAAGTGAGAATGGAGTGCTGTTGTAACAGCAAAGAAAGGGCATCTAACCTTGACTGAAGGAGCTGGAGCAAGCTTCACAGAATAGGGGTCACAGGCCAACTTCTGAAGAAGGATGGTTAAGAACTGATTAGGCTGGTGGGGAGGGAGTGAATCTGCAGGCTGAGGGAGCAGCAAGCACTGAGGAAAAACCAGGGTAACAGCTCTCTAAAACTGGAAAAACTAAGACTATTTTGCTCTCACGTGGAGTTCTTTTAATTCTGAACCACTGGTTGGTTGAGTAAGTGTCTGTATAAACTATGGCACAGGTCATTAATAAAGTTGCAAAGGCAAAGACATCTGAGTAAATCAAAAGATCAAAAGAATAAAAAAGAAAAGTTAGGATTTATCTGAGTATTATATACCCATATTGCCTTAATACATCTTTAGTAACAGCTTCACAGGAAGTGTTTTCTTCTAAGCACGCACCAGGAACTCACCACTGCATTACAGCAGGCAGTGCTCTGTAACACAAATACAGTGCGAGCCATGAATGACAACAGTGAATTTAATTTTAAGTTTTCTAGAAGCCAGTTTTTTTAAACATTGTTTTAATCCTCACCTGAGGATATGTTTATTGATTTTAAAGGAGGGGGAGGGGAAAGAAAGAGAGAGAGAAAAATCGATCAGTTGCCACCCACATACGCCCTGACCAAATGTTGAACCCGCAACCTAGGTATGTGCCCAGACTGGGAATTGAACCTGCAATCTTTTGGTGCATGGAACAATGCTCCAACCAACTGAACCACCTGGTCAGGGCTAGAAGCCAAACTTTAAAAATAAAACGAGACTTCCAGTCAAGGAGGTAGTGGAGGCAGACATGGCTGGTCTCTTCACACAACCACCTCAAAATAACAACCGAAATATGGAACAACCAGCACTCACAACCTTCAGAAATTCAGTTGAATGGCAGTCTGACAACTACAGAATTATAGAAACCACATACATTTAGACTGGTAGAAAGGGTGCAGACGCAGAATGGGCTGGGACCTTACTCATATCTGGTGGGTAAAAATTTGGGAGGGATGTTGTACCAGCAAGGAGCTCCAACCCCATACCAGGCCCCCCAACCCAAGGTTCCAGTGCCAGGAAGACAAGTCTCCACTACTTCCTGCTATAAAAACCAGTGGGGATTGAGTCAGTGGAAAAACTGCTGGAGCCCATGAGTTCCTCTTAAAGAACCCACACACAGGCTCACCTACTCAGACTCACCCCCTCTGAGTTCCAGCACCAGGGTAGCAGCTTGAAAGGCACCAGTAGTACACAGGAAGAAACTGAAGTGTCTGGCATCAAGGCAAATACAGGCCATTGTCCCTTTTTTAAACCCTCCCCCCACAGAACTGGCAAGCTGGTGTCAAATCTGAGACTCTATCAACCTGGCTAACACTGCTTGACCCATTTTGGAGATCCCCAGAGACACTGCCCCACACAACTTATAGGCCCATCCAAGCTGCTTCTCCATATGATTGGCTGGTCTTGGCTCATACTGCACAACTTCCTA
>PVKU01017349.1:0-11776 GCA_004027475.1 Anoura caudifer | reverse complement strand
GTGAACACATACCGAGGAGAGGATACACATGGCCAGTCATTTAACTCACTGTGGACATTTAGATCTCTGACCTCAGTTCACACTCATGCTCTACCAAGCCCACTCCTGACCTGGGCTTGAGGTACACCACGGGATGTTCTCCATTTTCCATGTGCTGAATGGCTTTCTCCAGCCCACTAGGCAGATCCAGACTCTGCCCGTCGCCCATCTCAAAGTGGAGCTCCCGCTGGTCAAAAATCTGGTCCTTGTAGTACCCTTCCAGTGTGACTGGCATGCAAGAAAGGCAATGTACCAAGTGCATGGGTGAGAAGGCAACTGAAGAAGGACACCATCGGCATCCCTCTATGGTCTCATCACTTCTGCCCCCAAGATGCCCTGTTGTTCTCAGACTTGGAGGGAAGTTAAAATGGTATGTTCCAATCCCTCATTTTACAGACAAGAAAAGAGGATCAGAGAAAGGAAGCAACCTGCCCAAAGCTACCCAGAGACTAAGTATCAGAAACTGAATTAAAACCTGCCTACTCTCTTACCCTCCACCACAGCACCCTTGTGGGCCTGGCATAGCCTTCTCCCCGAGTCTGTATTCCCCGGATGGTTACCCAGTCTTCTTCCTCTGTTAGGTCCTCTCCCTTGAACTCGAACCACTCTACCTGTGGGACAAGGTGTATGGCAACAAGTCCCGTCAGCACTAACTTGTCAACAGTGAGACACAACTTCTCTCTTATTTAGAAGAGTCCCTCCTAACTGCCAGACGAGGTCTGACCAGGAGGGCAGCCACACTAGGAGTGAATGAAGTGGCACTTTTGCCAAATGCTCAGGATTTGCCCTAGTCTCAACTTTGGTAGAAGTGGGCAGGCCACCCAGATTTCAGTTAACCTCAGGAGGTCAATCTATGTGCTACCTGCTCTGCACAGTAAGGACAGGTTCTAACCGATCCTAACTCAGCTACTTGAAAAGCCCAGTCTGACAGCATTAGAAATGACCCAACATCTTTCAGCAGTCTTCCAAACATTCTCCAAGTTGTCAGTGGTGATTAGGGCTCAACTACTTGTAGACTTTCCAGTGTCAAGTTCCACCTCCTCAGAGGAAACTTTCCTCACCTCCTGATCCACAATGGGAGGCATCTCCCCCGTCCTCTTATCTCTAGGCACCAACATTCCATACTGTCATTTGTAACTGCATACATATTCTGACCTCCTGGCTCTTTTCGGTTCAAATTATACCCCATCTCCTCCTGGCACTGCTCTTGAGATAAACATGTCTCCGCCCATACAGCCTTGAGTCTGAAGAGGGGTTCATGACCATCTCTTCCCACCTGAAACCTCCATTGTAACCTCTGTCCTGGTAGCAGCAAGCTGTGTGCACAGCAAAGCCAAATGCCCTGGCCATTTCTCTTTCTCCTTAAGGCCAGACCCTTAGCTTTGGCTACATTGTCTCCATGTGGCAGGAAAGACTGGAGGGCAGGCAGACCCTGAGCTGAGGTAAGGCTGGCTCTTTGCCTTGCTCTGTAGCTGGACACTTACCTTAAACATAAGCGTGGCATTGGAAGTGGTTTGTGGAGGGCTGCCTGCCCAAGTGTGGCTGTATTCTGGCTTGCAGGTAAGGCCTAATGCTTTTCCCAACCTCAGGGTTGCTATAGCAATGTCCCAAGCCTTGATGAGCTCCTCTTTCTGAAAGCAAACACGTCCTTCCTCCTTGGCAGGGAACTGACTATGGGTTCCATGGCCCTAAGGTACGATGCCTGAGGGGAAGCTGGACACTCTTAAGAAGTAGAAACACATTACTACAATCAGTGCTGTCATCTCAGACCTCCTAAAAAACAAACCAACAAACCAAACCACTCAACTCTGGAACAAAGACGTTCAAGAAACAAGGCAGTCCCTTTTGAAGAGGAAGTGAGGTACTCAGAGTGATCAGAGCAAGAAGAGGAATGAGTGGCGTTACAGGACAGTGGGAGAAGAAGGAGCAACAACAACAACAAAAGCAGCAGTTTGCAATAAACCATTCCTCCTTAAGCTTCTGAAAATATGGTTCCTGTTTGTGACCATTACATCCTCCCGGAAACTTATCTACCAAACCTAAGTTTTGCCCACCTTTTCCCAGATCAAAGGAGAATTTGTCTTTGTGGTCCAGACTGGAGGCAAACTTGGTGCCATCTAACAACTGGCCAGGGTAGTGAAGGAGGACTTGGTCCCCAGTCATGGGCATCTCTGTGCCCCTGCCCTCTCGCTTGATGACCTGGGAGGAAGGGGGAGAAGGTGAGTACCCAGGGATGGGAGCAGAAAGAGGCACAAAACAGCCTGCACGTTTCTGACAGGAGGGAGTCTCTTTGTAAATAGAGTCAAGGGACCAATGTCAAAGCATTCTGATTAAAAGCTTGGCTAGAAGCCAAATGATTTCCCTGTCTTTCTTGAGGTGTGGAACAACTTGGCTTGAAAAAAACTGCAGACAAGCCCTGGTCACATAGTGTAGTTGGTTAGAGTGTCATCTCGACACACCAATGCTGCAGGTTCCATCTGCAGTCAGGGCACATACACAAGCAGCAACTAGTAAGTGGAACAACAAATAGGTCTCCCTGTTAAAATGAAAACAACAACAACAACAAAGAAAACAAACCCTGGAGACAAAAGACCCAAGTTCAAGTTTTTGCTGTATGATCTTGGACAGTCACTCAGACTCTCTAGACCTTATTTCAAGTGATGACCATCTTTGTCAGAGTTGTTGGAGGACTCAATTGGTAAAGTTTATCAGCAGCAAAGGAAGAAGTATTTACACTCTATGTTCTCATTCTTTCTAAATGCTACCGACCCTCGGATCAGAGTTGGGTTTGGAGATGAGTGTGAATAACGAAGCCTTTGAAAGAGGGAATCTACCACATCGTGGACCAGCACAGGGGCTCCCAATCAGGCCCTAAACTAGGACTCAGGACATGGACATTCCTGACTGGTAGGCTAGTTTAAGTCCTTTATTTCTGGGCTAAGAGTATTACCCAGGAACTTATAAGCCTGGGCTTCTTTTCCTTAGCATTTATCAAAGGTCCCTCCATATGCCACCTGGTAGGCCTGTCATTGCCCTCTAAAGGAAAGGCTCCATGATAGAACAGATGGGATTAAGGAGTAGAAAAGCTAAGGGAAAGGAGTGGAGGATAAAAGGAGAAATGACCCTTTCTGGAATAACAACCTGGTAGAAATCACTAGGACCCTGGACAGAGAAGGGAAAGCCACATGCCCATGGGGAGAGCAGCTTGAGATTCCAAGATCTTGGGGCAGGGTGGCAGGGAGCCACATACATTTCTGGAGCAGATAGGGACTGCTGGAGTTTTGACTAGCCCATGTACAGCAGCAGGCTCCCAAGCAAAGCATCTCCTTTAGGCCCCACACCCCAAGTACCAATTCAGGAAGTGGGGCGGCTGGACCGAGATGGAAGGAGGAACTACATGTCCCTCATTTTCGTGGAGCTGAGGGAGGAGGAGACAGCATGGCTGAACAGGTGATCTAGCTAAGTTCCAGCCTTTAGAAAGGGATTAAGGAGAGCGCGGAGGTTGCCAAAACCTTCCTGGAGGCCAGGTCCAGGGCAAAGTTACACAGAAGCCTCTGGGCCAGGAAATGACTCTTGGGACGCACTTCTAGTCATAGCTACTATTTAATTGCCAGAGAGTGGCAAGCTCTCGCATCACCACCGATGGCAGCTCAGGGCCCTCCAGGCTACGGCTGGCAGGGCTGGAGCTGGCAGCTTGGCCGCAGCTGTGGGGTTGGAGCGGGACTGGCTCCCTGTGCCTTCTGCCCAAGGGCCCTAGCTGCCGCTCGGGTGCACTGCAGCGCAAGTACCTCCCCTATCGTCTGCCTCCCCCGCCCAACCCGCGCATGGAGCATGCCTTAGTTGACGCTGCAGGGCTTGGGGCTTGAGCCCAGACTACAGGGTTCCCAGGGGGCCGGAATAACGGCCAACGCTAGGTCTCCGTACCTAGGCTGCCCTCTTCTGAACCTGCAGCCGCCCTCAACTCCCAAACAATGCAGCCTGCTTCAGGAAGGCCATGTAACGGACCTCCCGCTGCAGGAGCACTCCACCTACAGCCTGGAGCCTGCAGAGGCGGCTGACCCATGCCGTGCCTTGGCCGGTGGCTTCCAGGCTCCACAGCAGGGCGGCTGCGATGGGCGCTCCAGACTCGGCCACCCCCAGCAGACCCTGTGCTCCCCCAGCGCCCCCACCCTCACCTTCAGCATGCCTTCATCATGCTTGAGACTGATGTGCACTCTCTCGATTCCGAGGGGCATCGGCTGCACCCCACTCTCGGCCTCCTTCATCTCCTTGGTGGTCACGGCAGCTCCCAGAGCAGTTTACTCCGGGAGCTGGGCAGTGGGTGCAAGCCAAGCCCTCTGGGCCACCCGACCGTCCTGGGGTACAGGAGCCGGCTTCGCAGCCACCCTGCGAACTAACTGGTTCGAGTCCCTCATGTTCACAAGGCTCTGGGAGCCTGCATCAGAGCCCAGCTCAGGACAGAGTAGGTGGTACTCAGTGGCCCAGGGAGCCATTGGTCCCACCCACCACGGAGAGAGAAGCTGGGAGCACTGGTCGCCCGGGGTAGGAGTAGAGACGTTTCTGCAGGCCGTGGGGGCTGGGCCGGTTGGGGCTGTTGTGTTGTGCGCGCTTAAATGAAACCCATTTCTGGTTGTTCCTCTTGATGGCTGCCTGGCCCTCCTCCCCTCGTTCCTGGGATCCTCGGGCTCTGGGATGGCCCTTCCCTCGGCTCCCTGCTCTCCTCCATCCTCCCTCTCCTGCTTCCTGGTCCAACCGGATTCTTCCAGCCCCTTCTGGATACCGCTAGGGCGCTCTAGCACCTTCCCTGCCTGGCCAGATCTGCCCCATACATTGCAGCCTGCTGCGTGGTTTGCTCAGAGCTGTGTAACGGGATGCAGTAGCAGAGTAAGTACAGGCGGCATGGCCTCCCTGTGTTCTCTCTGCAAGGACAGCAGGAATTGAGGAGGAAGACCAGAAGGGAATTGGGGTGCGGGGCAGAGGGCAGTGAGTGAGGAGCGCTTACATGAGTGCACATAATTGGACAAGAGCAGCCTTACTTTTCCCAGAGCCCGGAAGACATGCAGCCATCAGCTCTTTAAAATGCTTGGAGCAGTCGATTTGCAAGAAATTACCCGCTGAGCTAAGGATTCTTAACGGGGCCCGTATTGAATGGTCCGACCCCTACAATAATGAGACTACTATTTTGGTTAATACTTAAAAACAAAAAATGGTTTCAACTCACGAAAAAAGCCATCGCAGTTTGCTAAAGGCCGTGGCAAGGTGTATTTCCTTATTATTTGGTGACCAAGTGTTTATCTGTCTGTGGAGGGCAGAGCACCTGTGTGGTGGGTCAAAGCTCTGCAGCACCTGGTTACCCAAACAATTGCTTTTTGACAAAAAGATTCTTGTAGGGAGGGTCTTCATTTTGGTAAGCACTTAACTCCAGATTAGCATCGTGCCTGGTAAGTGGTGTCAAAAAATCGTTGGCTATATGAATTTGTATTCCAATAACAATACAGAAAATTCTTGAGCCCTGGCTATGGGCCTGGCACTGTACTGTTGTAGGCATACTGTTCCTTTTAGGTAAGTAACCAACAGGGCTGTTAAACATGAAATTTCAATACCTTGACATAATTTGATAATTCATCAGGGTCCTCTCTGATCGAACATTACTGAAATGAGATGCAGAAGAAATAAAATCGGTTCCTCAAGCAATTTACAGCACATGAATTTAGCCACACCCAAGACATTATTTTTCTTTTTTTAAAAAAGATTTTATTTAGTTATTTTTTTTTTAGAGAGAGGGGAGGGGAGGCAGAAAGAGAGGGAAAGAAACATGGATGTATGAGAGAAACATGGATAGGTTGCCTTTCGCAGGTCCCAGCCAGGGACCTGGAATCAAATCAAAGGCTTTTCGCTTTGCAGGACCACCATCAAGCCACTGAGTCACACAAATCAGGGGAAGACATTTCTTCTTAGATGATTGGGGCTATCTTGGAAGGATATGGTGTCAAAACTCTCCAAACTTCCAGGTGATAGGGATGGAGGGTAGGGTGCTGGCTTGCAGGTGTGGCAGTGATCCTTACTTGGTTTCAGCAAGTGCTAGTTTTTAGTGCTAGAGCCATTGGGTATAATTCAGCAGAAAAGGTTGGGATGGAAGAGAAAACTTCACCTTTAGAGTAATGCTTCTCTGCATCTTTTTCTTTATTGGAAGCAAACAACATAAATCTATGTCTTTTTAATTTCTGTCAGCATGTATTAATTGAGAACTTAAGATGTGCTTGTCTTTGCATAAACAGGTAACTTAATAGCAGTAGAAAGAGCACCTGCATGGGAGTAAGCAAAGACTTGGGTTGCCCATACACTGACCATTTGATCCCGGGCAGGTTATTGGGATGACAACATCTGTTGATGAGGGCAGTTGTGACGGTTCAAGAAGAGGAAATGTGTCAGCTCTCTGGCATGGTGCCCACCTTCAAGCAGGTGGTTAATACATCAGGGTCATCACTCTAATGTGATCAGTTTGGTGGTGGTGATGGGGACATAGTGCTAAAAATACAGAGGCCCAGAAGAGAAGGGAAAGTTAGGGTGCAAGGGGAAAGGGAAGGACAAGAAGGAAAAGTTTTCAGGAAGAAAGCTCTTCACCCACTCAGGAAGTGAGCGGGTGTGGGGCTGAGAGATGGGAGGGAGCAGGGAGGGCAAAGGGCACTGGGTTCTTGAAATTCAGAGCAGGAACTTATTGTTACTAGATTTTTTTTCTGGTCATTTGCATTCTATTCTTCTGATTGTAAAACTCACACATATTCCGTGTAGAAAGTGCGCGGGTGTTTTGTTCTTTCCCTCCTGTTCCTCACCCCTTTCCCAGCTGGTTTGAATTGTTGGTCTCATCAAAGATGTTTAACAATGTAGTTATTTTCAATGTTATCATTCCATCATTTAAAATCCTTCTGAAAATTTCCCCTTTTGCTAGAGAAAGAGAGCACACTTAAAAACAAATCATCCAGTGTACCCTGTAGATGAGTCATGCTAAGGTTAGGAGTTTTGTCATTGACAAAATGAGCCATCCCGAGCCATCTGGCCCATGTCCCTGATGGTAGGCCCATCCTTCACACATGGAGAAACTTTGTTTTTCAAAGGTGCTATTTTTCTTCTTAGTGTGCCAGTGCTCTTAAACATTTAAAAATATTTAGTATTTGTATCACTCAAAAGAATGCAAGATGAGTGTGTGCGCAGATATGCATGCACGCATATTACGTAACACAGAACATAATGAAACTTGTCAGGAGAGCACCCAGCCTGAGAGTTAGAATCTTAGCAGCATGATTTGTGTCAAAACTATAATACCAAACATGGTAAGGACGCTTCCATAATTTCTTGCTATGTTTGTTCTCTGTTGACTGAGAAAACACAAACTATACTACTGGTGAAAAGTGCTGCTATATATTTCATGAAACATTTATGGATTTGCTTATTTTAGTGAAGGCAGCTCCATTTCACACATGTGAAAAACAGTAGACCTCTGTGTGAGGCCTGCATGTAATGGAGATCTGCATGGTGCCAAGGCTAAGCTCATGGACAGTGGGTTGGGTTTACCACAGTTCAGATCTCAACTTCATCATTGCACGCATCAATGATGAGTGCTTGGGCAGAAGTGGGGTCTACATTCATTGTTTTTTTTTTTTTTTGCAAGTGTCCTGTTGTCCTACCACCATTTGTTGACTCTACCTAACACATGGAAACAAACACAGGGAAGCTGCCAAAATGAGCAAAGAAACACGGTCTTCATCAGAGTTTTATCGTTTTCCTCATATAGATCTTATACATATGTTGTTAGATTTATACCTAACTATTTCAGTTTTGGGGGGTGGTGTAGTGTAGATGGTATATTCTTAACTTCAAATTTCATTTGTTCATTACTGGTATATGGAAAATCAATGATTTTTTGCATGTAAACCTATGTCCTGTGACCTTGCTATAATAGAATTATATATTAGTTCTATTAGGGTTTTTTTTGTTGTTGATTATTTTGGATTTTCTACATGGATGATCATGTCATCAGAGAAAAAAGATAGTAATTTTTTGTGTGTGTCTTGTTTAAAAAATCTTTGTCTATTCTATGGTTGTGAAGATACTCTCCTTTTTGTGTTTTAAATTCTAGAAACTTTTCAAAAAATCTTTCACATTTAGGTCTGTGATCCATCTCAAATTAATTTTTACATGTGGCATGAGGTGGAGTCAGGTTTATTTTTCTTACATATGGATGTACAGTTGATCAGGCCCCATTTATTGAGAGACAACCTTCCCTCACTGAACTGTGATGGCTCCTTTGTCATCCATCAGGTGTGACTATGTATTTGTGTCTGTTGGCTGACTTTCCTTTGTTCCCAAGGTCTGTTCATCTATCCCTGGGCCACATGGTATCTTAGTTGCTGTAGCTTTAAAATGAGTTTTGACTTCTGATAGTATATGTCCTCCAGCTTTGTTCTTCTGTTGTTAAGATTGCCTAGGCTTTTGTAGGTTCAACATATTTTTTTGTACACATATTAGAATCATTTTGTCAATGTCTAAAAAAGTGCTGGTATTCTGGTTGAGATTCCATTGAACTTATACGTCAAATCAGGGAAATTTGACATCTTAAATACTGAATCTTCTAATACAAGAGTAATATCTGTACCTCCATTTATTTAGGTATTCTCTATTTTTTGTCAGCAATGTTTTAATGTTTTATGTTTTTCAGCATAGAGGTCTTGCACATCTTTTATTAGATTTTTCCTAGATATTTTTGGTTTGAGTCTTATTGTAAATGCTATTTTACAAAGTCAATTTTTTTAATTGTTTGTTGCCAGTGTATGGCATACAATTGATTTTTGTTTTTATTTTTTTATTTTAATTGTGTGAAGGTATACATAACATGAAATGTACCATTTTAACCATTTTTAGGTGTGTAGTATTGTGGCACTAAGTGCATTCACATTGTTGTACAAATATACAAATAATTTCTTTTGGTAAAAGCTTTATTGAGACATAATTCAGGCCCCATATAATTCACCCATTTGAAGTGTACACTTGGGTGCCTCTTAGTATATGCACAGGGTGGTGCAGCCGTCACCACAATCAAATATAGAATGTTTTCATCATCCCAGGAAGAAATCCTGTGCCCTTTAGGCATCACTGCCCAACCTCCTCCAGCTCCTGGCCCCTAGCAACCAGCAATCTATTTTTGGTCCCTGTGTTCCCTTCTTAGTTCACAGGTATTTAGGAGGTTTTAGAGCATGACTGGCACTTCATTATCATGCATGTGCAATGCTTGAAGAATCCCACAGACAGCCTTAGCTGCTCCTGCACTTCTGCTAGCCTTTTAGATGCTTACGTTGTTTTGTTTGCTTATCTGCCTGGGTCTTAGCCCGCTCTTTCTTTCTTTCTCATTTTCTTTTTCTTCTAATGAAAGAAAGAGGGGTATTTATTCTTATTTTTATTTTTTTTTAGGAAGAGAGGGAGATAGGAAGATAGAGAGATAGGAAGATGGCAGGGGAGAGAGAAGGAAGGGGAAGAGAGTGAGAAAAAACCCATCAGTTTATTGTTGGACATTTTTGTGCAATTCATCGATTGACTCTTATGTATGCCCTGGCTGGGGATCGAACCTATAACGTTAGTGCACTGGGACAGTGCTCCAACCAACTGACAACCCAATCAGGGACAAAAGAGGTATATTTCTTACATGTGACACCTTCTCTTTCTCTGAACTTTGAGGCAAAAAGTCCTACTCTTCCTTGGTGGGTTCTCCCAACCCTGAATCACCATATCCTTCCACATGGCTTACCTCTCTCTAGTTCATTCTGCTGCTGCTTGAAAACATTTATCTTTCTCCATTTTTATTTGTCAAGTTTTCTTTCTCTCATGCCACTGATTTTTAAAGCCAGTTTTACTGAGGTCTGATTTACATGTGCTGAGTTGACCAATGTTAAGTGTATAGTTCAGTGAGTTTTGATAAATGCACACAGCTGTGCAGCCACTGCAACCACCACAATACAGACCCTTCGTCTCCTCCTCGAGAGTGCACTTGTGCCCCTCACAGTCAGCCCCTCTAGACCTCCTCCCTGGGCCCTGGCAGCCACTAACCTGCTTTCTCCTATAGTTAGCCTGTTGGAGAACTTCATGTGAGAGAATTATACAGCCTGTATCCCTTGTGTCTGGCTTCTTTCACTTAGCATAAGCTTTTGAGAGTTTCCTATGTTGTTGTGTGTATCAGTAATTTGTTTTTCTTTTTTTAATTCCTGACTAGTATTCCATTGTATAGATAGGCCACAGTTTGTTTATCTGTTCACCAGCTGAAGGAATTTTGGGTTGTGTCTAACTTGTGGCTACTGGGAATGAGCTGCTGGAACATCCTTGTACAAATCTTTGTTTGGAAATATGTTTTTATTTCTCCTCATGAGAAGCAGGCTTTGCTGGGCCATATGGTAAGTACATGTTTAACTTTATAAAGAAGTACTCAACTGTTTTCCAAATTTACTACACCATTGTGTGTTTCCAGCAGCAATGCATGAGAGTCACATTTGCTCTGCATCCTTGCCAGTACTGAATAGTCTTTTCACCGTTCTAGTGGGTATGCAGTGAAAATCCTAGTGGTTTTATAATTCTCATTTCCCTAATGAATAATGATGTTGAGCATCTTTGTGTGTAGTTATTTGCCATTTTGTATCTCATCTTCTGTGAAGAGTGTCTTCATATCTTTTACCTATTAAAAAATCCGATTGCTTTGTTATTGATTTGTGAGAGGAACATGTGTGTGCGTATGTGCACATGGCACAGTGCTAAGCTGAATAATGGCCCTCTGGAGGGGTGTCCATTTCCCAATCCCCAGAATCTATGAGACTGTGACCTTGGAACCTGAAACAGGGAGATTATCCTAGTGGATCCAATGTAGTCAAGCAGTTTTTGTAAGGGAGGAAGGAGGGTCAGCCTCAGAGGTAGAGATGTGACAATGGAAGCAGAGGTCAGTGTGCCACGGGGCCGTGAGCCAGGAAATGCAAACAGTGTTTGGAATCTGGAAAAGGTAAGGAAGCGAACTTTCCCTGGAGCTCTGGAAGGATTGCAGCCCAGCTGATACTTGATTTTACCCTAGTGAGACTGATCTTGAACTTCTGACCTCAGTTACTGTAATCCAGTGGTATCCAAGCATTTGGCATCTCTGGGCCACAACTGGACAACTGGAAGAGGAGTTGTCTTGGGTGACACATTAAATACATTACAACATGCAATCACAAAACAATCTCATAATGTTTGAAGTAAATTTATGATTTTGTGTTGGGCCACACTCATTCATAGCCATCCCCAGACACAAGTGGCTCTCAGGCCACAGGTTGGACAACCTAATGGGAATTCATAAAGTTAAATGACTTTAAGCCACGAAGGTTGTGGTAATATGTTATATCAGCAGTGTATGGGCACTCAGTGTTTATGGAATGATTTGGAGCTAGCTTCTTTGCTTCTAAGTCATGCTGTTTTATTTCTACCCTCTTGTTCTGGGTGGAGGGAGCAGGGTCTTTTAAGCGATGCAAATGGTACAAGAAAGCCCCCCCAAAGGGGACCTGAGCATCCAGGGCACAGAGAGTAGAGGAGCCTTAGGTGGTGGAGTGTGTTGGAGTTTGGGAGAGGAGATGATTGGGTGGAGAGTACTAGATTTTGGAGGCAGAGGACTTTGGGCTTGAGTTGCTAAGAAACCATTTAGAGGATGGAGCGTTTAGGCTGCTCATCA
>PVKU01017347.1:0-11777 GCA_004027475.1 Anoura caudifer | reverse complement strand
GAATTCTTTTCATGGGAAAAATATGATCCCCAGAAATATTTTTATCTGATACAGATTATAAAACAAATAGATATTCAGAAACAAGCTAGAAAATTAAAAGCAGGTATCAGGAAGTAGTACTAAACTAAGAAATCACAAGGATGTGCAAGGATGTGAGAAAGATTATTATGGAAGAGGGCTAAGTTGTAGTGGGAGGAGGAGGGGGGAGAGAGAGAGAGAGAGAGAGAGAGACAGGAGGCATCACAGAAGCAATCTGAAGATAGCATAGACCATCTGAGACATGCACAGCCTTTTGAAGTGCCATTTCTTGCTGTTAAATTTTTCATGCCTTGAGCTCTTACTTTCAATAGCTATCTGATGGATGTAGTCATACCCTTTCTGTTTACCTTCTCTTCTCATCACTTTGTGTAAATGTCACTTACTGCCTTGCCGGGCTTGCTGAGAAGTTATCTGTGAATGAGCAAGGATAATATGCATCCTTAGCTGTAAAAGCACAAATAAAGAATTTTACTAATACTTTTTTACTAGGCAAATTCCATGTTTTCTCCTTTAAGTCTGATAGCTAGTATACTGAAATCAATTTTTGAACACAGTAGAGAAGCTTCAATACGATAGTTCTAATTTTTATTAGTCCTGCTTATTAATAAACTCTCACAAGAGTTATTGACTTGCCCCAATAATATATATGTTATTTATATATTATCTGGGCACAAAGTCTGTGCCCAGACACATACAATGGGAATTCTGTATGAGAACGTTCGTATTTCCGGCCCTTTAGTTTGTTCCCCATCTTTGCTGTCTGACTCTGTACCTGGGTGAGCAAGTCCATAGCTCTTCATGTATTCAGTAGTCACAGCACATGCACCAGCTGTTTCACTCCAGTGGGTGTAATGCAGGCCTTGGTAAAGGGAGTATCCTCTGGATTCTCCCAAGGGTGCAGTGAGGGTGAGTGGGCACCAAATCTGGGATGTAAGGGGGTGAGGCACCTGGGGGATTTGATGTTTTGCCAAAAAGCTGCATGAGACGTGGGTACATTGTCGTGATGAAGCTGCCGATCACCAGTTGCCCATAGCTGCGGCCTTCTGAATCATCCCAATAGTTTCTGCAGAGGAATGTTCAAGCTTAATGCAAAATTTGGTGCAGATTCACTGTTCTACATGCTCAGTCATTTTGAATACGACAACCACACAGTACACATGCTCACTCAGCACTGTCTACTGTTCCCACTGACTAGTACAGTAAAGTTGTCATTGTTCACACATGCGCATTCCAGTTTGCTCTCCTTGGCTGCCAGGTTACATCAATGTTGTGCAAACCATTATTGTGATATTTGCAATGACTCAACTTTTTTTGGACAGACCTCAAGGCATATATACATGTATATCTCCATATATACACAAATCTATACACATATGTATGTATATTTATATATACACAAATATATGTTTATACATACATAAACTATACATGTATGGTTACAGTTAATATTTATTGAACATATTTCTGGAAATTAGGTTACATGCTTTACATGGGGCTTTTTGTTCGAGTCTCTCTAAAACACTCTAAGGGTAGATGCTAGGGTTGTCCCTATTGGAGAGCAAAGGAAATAGGCCTGGAAAAATGAGGAGGCTTCTCTGAGATCACAGATGGGTAAGGACATAGGTGAGAACTGACCCCGGCCAAGACTGTGGCAGGTCATGCTGTGCCTCTTCTCCATCAGTGCTTTTTCTTGCTTGTGTGACAACCGTGAGTGGTGTGAATAAGTCTGCTATATTCCAGAGCTTGTGCACAGAATGCCATGAGGATATTAAATAACTTCTTTGCATCTCCAGGCTTTAAGAATTACACTATTTTTTCGTGCAAGATTGATAATATAATTTCTTATGTTTGATGGCAGGAAGCCAATTTATTCCTAGAGTCCTCTCCACAAGGTCCATACCTTATCTTGGTTTCTTTTATTCCTTCACACTTGGGTTGGAACCATGGCTCGTATCACTGGAAGTCCCTTTTCCACCAGAAATCAGCTTTCCTCATGCTGCTGTTCCCCTCCCTGCCTTTTAGTCCCAAATGTGCACATGGACTTGAGCCTTAATTCCCCAGGACAAAACAACTATGGCTAAGCTCTATTGTTTAAGAAAAGTGTATTGAAAAGTTGAAACCACAAATGGAGTTATAATACAGGAAACAACCTCAGTGACAGCAACATAATGTAATATAGATGCCGATACCAGACACTATAGCACCCCAAATACATGGGTCAAGTTCTTCCTTAGAAGTTCCATTTTTAATTTAGTATCCCTAGCCAACCGTCATGTTGCAGGGGGCAGGCTACATTTTTTTTTCCAGGAGTGCCCTCCAGCCACTTTCTTCTATTTCAATCCAAATTTTCTTAATTCTGAGAATCCCGGAAAGAAAAAAAATACTCACATTCCCTATACATATACTATAAGCCTCTGAGATGCAGTTCTGTCCATTAAGATGGCAATATTGAAGCTTATTATGTAAATACATGAACTGCTTAGTTCCTCCAATCTTTCCATCTCAGAATCAGAATGTTTATCTTTGCACAAATATAGCCTCAGCAAAGGAACCACTCTCACAACTAAAATACAGTCAACCCTAGAGGTAAATTCCCTAGAAACAAAATCTCCTGTCTTGAAAGAAAATTTGAATAATTATTCAAATAATAGAATAACTATTCATAATTAAAAAATTGTAGCCTCTTCAAGATAGATTTTGACCATTATAGTTATCCTTAATTAAAAATTTCAATAGGCTTCCGAGAATGAACGTAACTGCAGAACGTTGTCATGGGGTTTGGTTTTGAGCCAGGCTGCATCTCATCCCAGTGGCACTAATACAGCCATGCTGGGTTTAGCAGTGCTGTTTTTGTAATTGCTGATGTCCATTATGATTGGTCAATTGTTCACTCTGATGGGCCAGTTCTGTGCTGAACCAGTTGTTACTAACTCTGAATAACACCTAACGTAAGAGATTAGTTGGTTCAGGGCCTAGAAATATGTCATGAGTGCTGTTACTCTTGGACCCACGAATGGCACACTCATCGACTACTCAATCTTCCCTGGATGCTATGGACTGAATGTTTGTGCCTTCCCCCAAATTCACTTGTTGACTCCTAACCCCCAAAGTCATAGTATTAGGAGGTGGGGTATTTGAGAAGTGATTAGGTCATGAAGACGGAGTCCTCATGAATGGCATTAGTGACTGTAGACATGAGGCCCAAGAAAGCTCCTTGGCTCCTTCTGCCCTGTGAGAAGATGGTTGTCAATGAAGAAGCAGGGGCCCTTACCAAACAGTAAGTCTACCGGAGTTATGATCTTGTACTTTTCAGCTTCCAGAGCAGTGATACATAAATTTCTGTTATTTGTAAGCCACCCAGTTTATAGAATTTTTGTTGTAGCATCTAAATGAGCTATGACACTGGATCTGGCTGGCCATGGCTGCACAGTCCTCATCACAGCTTTCCACGCAGCCCCTGTGACAGGATCGCTCTTGGCATGCAGAGTATGTATGTATTTGTCCTTTCAGATGAGACTTTCGACAGTGAAAAAATCGGCTCTTCTGAAATGTAGCTGGTGACAAAGCTGGGACAGTGAGCAAATATAAACATATGCTGTGCCACGTAGTAGGCACATTAAATGCTGGCTTTCTTCTTTAAAACCCACATCTTTATGATATTTCTGGCATGTAAATCTGCATTTTATAGGTTTCAGTTTATTAATTCCTTTCTCCTCTGATTTCTGTAGAAAAGGAGAATCTAGATACATATATATGTAGCAGTCTCTGTTACATATTCAAGCATGTCCTGCTTTCTATGTGGATCCATTGTGATTTCTCTTTTTATTCTGTCCCAAGCCTCTCTGGAGGCTGTCAAGTGAGCTAACTTGTGCAAACTGGGTTGGTGAATGTTCTTTGTGAATACATTCAGTCCGGGACAAAGTACAGCACTCATTGCTTAGATGAAAATCGATCTGCCAAAAGAATTTCTTTACTGCTTAATATGCCTAATTTATTCAAATATGGAAATACCAGTGCATAAATCATTGTTCAGAAACTGCTTTTTCCATTATCTATTCCCACAAGTTGTTTTCCAATTTATGAAATCAATGACAAAGACTTTTCAAGTGTAAGAACCTGAAAACTTAACTTACATTTTGTTCATGGACACCTGAAATGGAAGGTGAAAACTTTGTGGTTAGAAACTTTAACCTTGGGAGGGGTATTGATTATGTATAACTGTTATTTCTCCCACTCATTCTGTAGAAAACTTACAGAAATGCTCCTATAAAAGCGAGGATGTTCAGATCACAAAGCAGAGATCCAATGAGCTGTGTGCAAAGTCTGAGGTCAAGAGAACCTGTAAACATACTTGTAGAAGCTGCTCCTGAGCTACTGCCACATATTTTTTAAAGTTTATTACTGATATATTTTTTAAATTTCATGTATTTTTGGAGAGAGGGGGAAGGGAAGGAGAAAGAGAGGGAGAGAAACATCAAGGTCTGGTTGCCTCTCATGTTCCCCTTAACCGGGGACCTGGCCTGCAACCCAGGCATGTACCCTGACTGGGAATCGAGCCAATGACCCTTTGGTTTGCAGGTTGGCACTCAATACACTGAGCCACACCAGCCAGGGCTACTGCCATATTTTGACCTAATTTATTCAACTGAAATGGTACAGATAGTTCGAAAGCAATGGAAATTGGGTTCTGTCCTGCTCGCTGATAAACACATCCAGCCCCAGCTCGATCCTATAGGATAGTTATTTTGAATTTACTGTCTGATGATTCCAACATCTATGTCATTTCTGAGTCTGGTTCTGATGATTGCTTTGTCTGTTTAGAAATGTTACTGGCATGTCGTGTGATTTTTTTGTTGTTGATAGTTGGACACACTGTATAGGATAATAGATAATGAGATAAATAGGCCCTTAGTGTGAAAATTTATCTCAAGCCAACCAGGATTTGAGAGCTGTTTGGTTTGTCAGAGGGCTCAAACTCTTCTAGTGGCCTTCTTCTTTCTCCCTTCTTTTCTTTGAGGTTTCCTTTTGTGTTGCTTCTCTGCGAGCATCTGCTTCCTGCAGCTCCGTCAGCTGTATCTGATGTTATTATTATTGGAGGTTTATTTGTGTGGGAGTAGGGTGTGGGGGGGGAGGGGCCATTCTGTAATGATTAAGTCTCAGTTATTGGAATGCACAGTGAACATGGGTCTCAGAGGTATGGTCTTTGCAGGTATTTCTGTCCTTCTTCTAGGGATAGAGATATTTCTTTTACCCCTAATCTCTTTCTAACTTTGGTATATATTCTCCAGTCTTCCCAATCCAGGACTTTGAAGCCTTCTGCCCTGTAGATATGGATTTGTTTGTTTAGGTAGACTCGAGGGGAATAGAATTACCCAACCCCAGCTAGAATGGGATTTCACTACTGCCTTGTGGAAACCTTCCCTGGAGATTAAGTCTAAGAAAGAAGGGTCTTAGTAGATTTCCTCATGGCTACTCTGCCTCTCTCCTACCATGGCTTCAAGGGGAACTTTCTTCTGATTCTCCCTGATCCAACCAATGTCAGCCTTCTGGGGTTCCTGAAAGAAAGGCTGCTTATGTACAGAGGCCCCCAGGGGCTTCTCGGTCTGAACCTATCCCACACTTGACTTCCAGAAATTCATCAGAGTTTCTAGTTTAATGTTCCAGAGGCATCTGCTTCAGGTAAGCAAATGCTCAGAACCTCTGTCTCCCTGAAGGTACCTCTCCAGATGTTGGCAGGTAGTTTGCTCTGTGATCTCAGTTCTCTAACGGGTCTAAGAAAGGTCATTGTTTTTTTCCCCACAGCTTTTTCTTGTTATGAGCCTGGGAATGATAACTTCTAAGCTCTCTCTATGTCTTAACTCAAACTGGAATCCCCTCTCCCCCCACACACAGTTTTATTTGTAATTCCCATTTTGACCTACTTTTAGTGATTTCATTGCGTTTAGATTCAGCTGCAGGTGACACAAAACCTGCTTCACCAATATGACAGTTTATTTCTGTTTCAGTAAAAGGTCACCTATGGAAGCTCTGATGCCCATGGGTCAGGGACTCAGACTCCCCCTTATTTTGTTGCTCCACCAACCTTAGCAAATAGAATCCACACATGGCCCCAAGCAGTGCTAACCTCCAGCCATCAAACCTGCCTTGAAGCCAGCAGGAAGGAAGAAGTGGTAAAAGAAGGTCCTCCTTTTCAGAAGATTTTCTGGAAGCATGTGACATGGTTGCCTATGTCCCATCAAGTAGCTTATTCACATGGCCATACAGCCATACCTGGCTACAAAGGAAACCTGGAAATGTAATAAATGTCTTTATTCTCAGTGCCTTACACGCCTAGCCAAAAAGTAAAAGTTTTCTTACTAAGCAAGAAGGCAAGAATGGATACAGAAAAACAATGCACAGCTGAGATGAATGGTATGTATGTCTCCGTGTGTGTGTGTGTGTGTGTGTGTTAATATATTAACTTTGGAGCAGGCTTTGATCTGGGGTGTATTTTCAATAACTGAGTTCCCGATTTGCCTTTTTACCACCAACATTTGACCAAGTCTGTGTATGTGCATTTCTGCTTTTTTTGGAAAGCAGAGGCTGGGTTTTCATATCTGAGACAGTGTTTCTGATCAATGGTGTGCAGCACGTTGTTGACTAAACCTAAAATAAGGGTTCTGGTGACAATTACAAGTAAGCAACAGTGTAGAGCAAGTGGCTTATGGATTAGGAAGTACGAGTCTGGGAATCAGGTCATGACTTTCTGAGGAACAGCCTACCGGTTGCTTCTACATCAACTTAGACTGAATCAAAACAAATGACCAACAAGAAATTAACTGTGGATTTACTGGGTTTCCAGTTAAGAGCTAAATGTAAATAACAGGCATGGCCCCTTTCCTCAAGGAACAAAGGCTAACCAATGAAGCAAACTGATGCAGTGAATACGTTTATCTGTGTGTACAGATGATAATTCTTACAGTAGTTGTGAAAACGGGGTGATCAGTGCAGGAGGGATAGTTGGGAATGTGTGATGTGCCCCACTCCTGAGTGGGCAGTGATGGATCTGTGATGTTAGGATAAAGATACTCTCACTCTCTACCAGACAGGATAAAATAAAGCATTATACAAGGCATAGAATAGTTTTATAAAATACAAAATAAAATATAAATAAGAAGAGATTATCATTATTATCTAAAAGCCATGAAGGCCATGGCTTTCTTCACATTTGTTCTAAATTCTAGAACAGACAAGGAGTTAAGCCACATGGCAATTAGTAGTTATGTCTGAACATAGTTACTAATTATAATAGACCCTTATTCAGAGAAGGAAAATATCAAGACAATCACTCACTGAAGGAAAATTATTATCTCAGTTTCCATTAAGTGCTTTTTCCTTTAAAAAAAGAAAGAGACTTACAGTTGGGTTATGGGCTTCCTGCCTTGGTAGGCTCCACTTCTTTGAGTCACTTTGCTGTTTCTGACGTCTCTTACTAATCATAGTCCCAGAAATGACAGGTCCAAACTGGACAGCTGTTTTTTGAAAATAAAATGTCTAATGGCAAAAACGGTTGCAAAGGCATCTGTATTTCTCAACTGAGAGGGGCTGTTTCTTGGTTTTTCGGTTCCTTTGTAGTTTCAGTCCACATTAGATGAATCTGTTTTGCTAAAACACTGAATTTTCCAGTGAAGTTGGTTGCGTATTAGCCTTTTGTCAGGAACAAATAACAGAATCATGACACGTTTAAATCCCCATGATGCTTAGTGTAACAGTAATGTAGTTTGTTTTGGTTTCCTTCAATTCTAAGGGAAATAAGATATTATGGTCTGGTTGTTTGGAACAGTTTTGAAGCCGACAAATAACCTTCATTACCACTCGTGTGTTTCTGTAATGAAGTTTGACGTGTTTCAGCTTATGTGGGAGGGCAGAGGAACTCAACTGGAGTAGCCAGAACCATGGCAGAGAACACACCCAGGAGCAATCAAAGACTACATATGTAAAGAGCGATTTCAGTTTTACTAATGAGAAAATTTAGACTATTCCACTTCTAAATTAAGATTAAGAAATGTACAAATCTAAAAGTACTATAAATCATCATCACCATCATCATCATCATCATCACAATGGCCTACATTTTCCATTTGAGGACACTAAAAAAAAAGCTAATAGGAAGAGAGAGAGACAAAAAGAAAACAAAGCAGAAAAGTTGAAGATAAAAGACAAATTACCAACTCCCCCTCCCCAAACAAACCATTCATGCAGGTCCAAAAGATACTTTCATAGAATAATTGGCCCAAGATGTGGCTTTTAAAAATTTTTGTTGTTAAAGACTTTTATAACTCCATGTGTTTTTTGTTACTATTGTTTTGATGGCAGCAGTAGTATTATCTTTTTATATTTATCTCTTCTCAATGAAGTACTTTGAGTTATCAGAAATTCCTCATCCAGGTCTACAGTTTTTAGTACATTGTGTCTTACAAAGTGCTTTGAAACTGTATGAAATAATACATAGGAGTTAATGTAAAGGCGTTCAGGTTGCTATAGAAATGTCTTTTTGTCCTTCAGTATTCCAAACACAGCAAGGAGACTAAAGGATAAAGCAAACAAAGCTATATAAACGATAATAGTGTTTTAGACATGACGGGATTCAATGTTATTGCAGCACAATACTTTCATTTTACAGATAAAAATATCAGATTCCCTCAAAATTAAAATTACTTATTCAAGCGTTATAAAGGTAAATGGTGGTATGGAACTCAAGTCATGGCTCTTATTTTTATTTTCTTGCCTTTACATAGATAAAAAGGTTTTGGCATGTAGATAGCTCCATAGAATTTCTCACTACATTCCACATTCTCCCCAAAGAGACACCCTGAATAACTGAGCCAGAAGCCTAGCTGATGACAAAATTATGCTTGCTTTTCCTAAAACTTCTGAATTAAAGATATCAATTATTTTTGGATGTGATTTCTTGTTAAATGCCTATAATAATTAGAATTTCTTCTTATTTCTTCCTACAACAAAATTTAAAAAACTAGAATTTTTATTTTTACTATAACGTTTTAAAGAATTGGATGAGGAAAATGAACGTGTCCTTTCCTTTTTCTCTGGGACCTGTAACAGTAGCTTACATCTGGATCACCACCGGGACAAATAAGGAATGACTGTCAAACAGCTGAGATGCGCAGGTCAACTCTGGCATCATGCACACACTACAGTCACATATACATATCAAACTGCAAACATTCTTTTATTGGAACACTCAGAACACATAATCAACAATGTCATTTTCCAATAAGCTCACTTCCAGTTAGCTGAGAAATCCACTTTTAATTTCATACTAGATTCATAGTAAAACATTTTAGCTTAGTGTAATTGCTCATCAATAAGATAGGTATGACTTGAATTTACCTCACTTGATGTTGGAACAATCAATGAATGACAAATTCACTGCTCTGATAATCTCGGTCCGTATTCATATGCTAAATACTATGCCTGAGGTGTGAGCCACTTTTTAATTCATTAAATTCTGATTCCATTAAGATCATTTAAATGGATTGCTGAAGCTTCCCCTAAATTTAATGACATGTTGTCACTTATGTATGATTGGTACAATATTAGAAGGTAAATTTCTAAATAAATATCCTTGTACACAGTCTCTTGTTCCCAAAGTTCTAAATAGTTAGGAGATGGAGTGTAAGTAGGTATCAATGTTCTACAAGAATTTATAAAAATAGTTTCCCCTTTGAATTTGTTATTTAATAAGAATACATCACATTATCCATAATCTTGGAAAATTATGGATTTCCTAATGATCAAATAAAACAGCATATGGAATCACCTCATGTTAACATTAAACACTGAAATGCATTTGAAGAATGATGTGTAGTATAATCAGTGGGACACTGACCATCACAGTGAGAAAGTACTCGTGGTCCATCTTGTACTACGTTTTTCTCTTTGAAAACAGATATTGGAATTCATCTATTAAAAGAGAAACTACAAAGTATTCTCATTTGCAGAACTATCAAGACATGAAAAATTAAAACCCTAAATTTCTAATTGTGAGCAACTTCAAAAGCTTGACAGGCACCATTTCTGTCTAACTCTAAGTATCTAAGAGTTGTTAAGTATCCAAGAGTTGCTAATGAAGTGACCTTTCTACTGCACATTTTGGACTTTTGGATCTTTGTCTTGTTTATTTAAATCTGCATTAGAAATTATACTAATGAGCAAGAAAGAATTTAGAGTTAGCAATTATAGAGGTTAGCCAAAAAGGTTAGAACTTGCGCCAACGGAATAATTCATTCAGTTTCCAAAGTGATATCTGGTTTGACCACATATATTTTTTGACACACACAAACTAAAACTATATTTCTATTTTTTTTTTTTGCTTTGGGAACAAAATTTTGATAAATACTTATAAGTGAGAATGTGAGACTCATTAAAATGTAATTAAGTTTACCTAAAATTATTTTCTTTTTGGCGTACTTTATGGGATAAGACAGCAATAGCATGTGAAAAATTGGTCTGTATTTGCTTATTGTATGAGTATTTTCATTTTAATTTAGGATGAATAAAAGCCCATCAACTCTAATATTGTACAGTGTCAAAAGAAATTTTTTTAAAATTATATTTTATTGACTATGCTATTACAGTTGTCCCATTTCTCCCCCATCATTCCCCTCCACTCTGCACACTCTCTCCCACCCACATTCCCCCCTTTAGTTCATGTCCATGTGTCATAAGTTCTTGAGCTTCTACTTTTCCCACACTATTCTTGCCCTCCCCCTGTCTATTTTCTCTCTACTGTCTGTGCTACTTGTTCTCTGTACCTTTTCCTCCTCTCTCCTACTCCTACTCCCTTGTTGCTAACCCTCCATGTGATCTCCATTTCTGTGTTTCTGCTCCTGTTCTAGTGGTTTGCTTAGTTTGCTTCTGTTTTAGGTGTGGTTGTTAATATCTGTGAGTTTGCTGTCTTTTTACTGCCCTATTTTTTATCTTCTTTTTCTTAGATAAGTCCCTTTAACATTTCATATAATAAGAGCTTGCTGATGATGAACTCCTTTAACTTGACCTTATCTGAGAAGCACTTTATCTTCTCTTCCATTCTAAATGACAGCTTCGCTGGATAGAGCAATCTTGGATGTAGGCCCTTGACTTTCATGACTTGGAATACTTCTTCCAGCCCCTTCTTGCCTGGAAGGTCTCTTTTGAGAAATCAGCTGACAGTCTGATGGGAACTCCTTTGTAGGTGACTGTGCCCTTATCCCTTGCTGCTTCTAGAATTCTGTCCTTCATTTTCATCTTGGCTAATGTAATTATGATGTGCCTTGGTGTGTTCGTCCTTGGGTCTACCTTCTTTGGGACTCTCTGAGCTTCCTGGACTTCCTGGAAGTCTATTTCCTTTGCCAGATTGGGGAAGTTCTCCTTTATTATTTGTTCAAATAAGTTTTCCATGTGTTGCTCTTCTTCTTCCCCTTCTGGTACCCCTATAATTTGGATGTTGGAATGTTTAAAGATGTCCTGGAGGTTCCTAAGCCTCTTCTCTTTTTTTTTTTTTTTGAATTCTCGTTTCTTCCTTCTGTTTGGTTGTTTGTTTCTTCCTTCTGGTCCACTCCATTGATTTGAGTCTCATTTTTCCTCCCATCACTATTGGTTCCCTGTGCATTTTCCTTCATTTCACTTATTGTAGCCTTCTTTTGTTCATCTAATTTGTGACCAAAATCAACCAGTGCTGTGAGCAGCCTGATCACCAG
>PVKU01017346.1:0-11782 GCA_004027475.1 Anoura caudifer | reverse complement strand
GGTAGGTAGAAAATAGACAGGGGGAGGGCAAGAGTAGTGTGGGAAATGTAGAAGCTAAAGAACTTATGACACATGGGCATGAACTAAAGGGGGGAATGTGGGTGGGAGGGGTGTGCAGGGTGGAGGGTAATGAAGGGGGGAAAATGGGACAACTGTAATAGCATAATCAATAAAATATAATTAAAAAAAAAGAAAACAACTGAGAATAAAATTTCTGGATCAAAACTTTAAAAAAAGATTTATGTAAAAAAAGGCATTTTGAATGTAGACCTAAGAAACTGATTTTGAGGGGGAAAAAAGAAAGGGAACTAACTCTTTTTTTCTGATTCTTTAGAAACGAGGGGAACAGGAAGACTGGGGAGGAAGGTGGCAGGGAGCACTTTTCATTGTATTTTCTTTTGTGCTTTTGAGTTTTATATCAAGTACATGATTTATCTACGAATAATGAATAAACTAACCTAAAATTTTATTTTAAATCCTAAAGCCACTATGAACTTTATGTAAATACATTTGAAAATCTAGATTAAATGGGTGACTCAAGAAATAATGAAAAATTTAAATAAACCTATAACGTGCAAAAATCTGATCAATAGTAAAAATCCATCACAAAAGCACCAGGCCTAGCTGGTTTTATAGGCAAAAGGTTTTATCTGGCTTCTCAGAAGATACAGCTGACCCTTGAAAAAAACAGGTTTGAACTGGTGGGCTCCACTTATATGTGGATTTTTTCATAAATGCTGTATTTCCTCTTCCTTAGGATTTTCTTAGTAACACTTTCTTTTCTCTGGCTGACTTATTGTAAGAATACAGTATATGGTATATATAACATACAAAACAGGTGTTAATTGACTCTTTATGTCACCAGTAAGACTTTCAGTTAGAAGTAGGCTATTAGTAGTTAAATTTGGGGGAGTCAAAAGTTTTATATGGATTTTTGACCATGGGAGGGACGGTTGGCACTCCTTACCCCTGTATCATTCAAGGGTCAACTGTATACCTCTTATACTGAACAAACTTTACGTTGCTTGAAAAGTTAAGTTGCCAAAAAAATGGCCCAGGATGAAAATATTTATTTAAAATTATTAAATGTGGAAAGTGTCCCAACAGGCACAGCATTGCCAAAACATGCTACTGGTTGTTACCCCTCAAAGGTAGCCAGTGAGCCAGCTGATGGGTTCCCCCACTCCCAGCTGAAGGGGTGGCACCCAAGCTCAGTTTCCAGGGTCTTGTGGCCGGGGGACAATAACATCCCACAGCCCCAAGTTGTTGCACACACGCAGCCAGTACATGCCCGTGGCCCCTGATAGGCTAGCCCTCTGGGAACTGAGGCCCATGCTGGACCCTTCTCTGGGCTGGAACCTACTCCTGCCCAGCAGAAACCCTGGCATGCCTCCCTGCTGGAGGGCAGAGTGGGAACCGCATGCCATCCATCTGGTAGATCCCGGCTTTGTGATGCCCTTTCCTTCAACGAAGCCTCTTCCTTAACCACGGTGGGTGATGTTGTGGAAGTTACACCGACCCCTTGTATACCAGGTGGCACCCCAGAGGGGCCAGCCTTGCAGGACTGGGATAATACGATGCACTTTTGAGGACACACATATTTAGCAACAGCACAAAACTCGGCAAAGGGTTTACACTAACTTGAAAATAATTGCCGCCTTGGGGGGGAGGGTGATGGACAGCAGGACTTAGGGAGAGGACTCTAACTATGTTTGTCATTTTTACTTCTTAAACTTTTTTTGAAGTAAAAATGGCCAAATATTAACATTGGTTAAATCTCAGAGGCGGGACATTCTTGATTCCTCTTTTTCTTACTCCTCACGGGTCATCCATGTGATGTATTAAAGATGGCCACCAACTTTTTGCTCCTCCTCCTTGTGGGAGGTGGAATCTGTTCTGGTCCTGCCTTCGGACCTGTTTTGACTAATAGCAGGCAGCAGGAGTGATGAAGAGACAGCTTCAGACCTAAGCTTTCCTAAGGCCTAAGAGTTTCCATTTCTGAACTCTGGCAAATCAACTGCTGTGCCATGGAGAAGCTCAGGCTAGACATTTGTAGGGCGAGAAAGCTTGTGGACAGAGAGGAGTCATGTGGAGGGAGGGGCACTGAGGCATTGAACTTGTGAGTAACACCAGAAGAACCACCCAGCTGAGCCCTGCTGATGCCGGACTCACAGAATCCTGGGAAATTATAAACTTTATTGTTTTTTTTTTAATCATCATTTGATTTTTAGAGAGAGAGTAAGGGAAAGAGAAAGAGAAACAGAAACAGAGAGAGAGAGAGAAACATTGATTGGTTGCTTCCCACATGTGCCCTGACTGGGAATCGAACCTATAACATATTGATGTACAGGACAATGCTCCAACCAACAGAACTACACCAGCTTGGGCAAATTTTATGGCTGTTTTAAGCCAGCGAGTTCTGGGGTGGTTTGTCACATAATAACAAATACCTCAATGAATACTGATAGCTTTCCCTTAAAAACATTCCCAGGCCATTCTGGTCTTCCTTTCCTGCAACACCATCCTGGGTTACATCCGAGCCTTCTCATCTAGCTCCCGCAACTGGGTCTCCCATCTTAGGTCTTAGGTCTGCCATCACTCCAAGAATAAAACCCAAGCCTGCCCCTGGCCTGCATGAAGGCCGCCTCTCCAGCTCCACGTGGTGCTTCCAGCATCCTGTGCCTCAAGCATCCCCAGCTCACCCCCTACTCCACAGCTTTTGCACTCGCTGGTGCCCTTGCCAGGCATGCCACACCCCAGCTCTGCATGGGACTGGTGCTCTCACTCCATTCCCCTGAGTCTGCTCCCGTGCCACCTGTCTCTGGACACCCACCCCAACTTCTGGTAGAAATAGTGCCCTTTGCACATCACTCTCCAATGCTGATTTTCTCGGGGGCCCCTTTCACTTCCTTACAGCAGAACATGAATGTACTGGCCATGCTTCCCTGGTATGTAAGCATCACAAGGACATTCTTCTGGCTCCCCAGTGACCAGGTTGTCACAGGCTCTGACACACGGTGGGGGGAGCACAGGAAGGAGGGCAGAGCTTCTCTGCTGTTTTCAGTGCATTTAAAAACTTCCCAGCCTCCCACAGCTCCTTCCTTCTGGTCAACCAAACCAACGTGAGCGTCAATGTCACTTCCTCAAAGAGGTCTCACCCAATGTGTAATTAAAAATAGTCATGTGGTGCCTCCTGAGCACATCACCTTTCCATAAGGCTAACTTCCCCAAGCATCGGTCCTGGTGTTTCCTCTGTCCTTCACCACCTGTTCTTCCTGCTGGAATTACTATCCCCATGAGAGCAGAGGCCATGGTCCGACTGTGTCCTCAGAATCTGTACCAGAGAGTCCCATAAAGAGATGCTAGATCATTGTTGAAATAATAATACTGAATTAACAAAGACTGATCAAAAGCCAGGCCTTAGAAGAAATGTACATAGACACTGGCTGAGTAGCTCAGTTGGTTGGAGCATCTTTCTGATGCACCAAGGTTGTAGGTTTGATCCCTGGTCAGGGCACATATAAGAAACAACCAGTGAATGCATCAATAAGTGGAATAACAAATTGATGCTTCTCTCTCTCTCATCAATAAAAATTAAATTTTAAAAAAGTAAGGAAGGTAATGCAGGGCATTAAAAAGAACTTTAAAGCTAAGTGCCAATGGCCCTCGCTGGTATAGCTCAGTGGATGGAGCACAGGCTGTGAACCAAAGGGTCACTGGTTCGATTCCCAGTCAGGGCACATGCCTAGGTTGCAGGCCAGATCCCCAGGGGGTGGGGGGGTGGGGCACGTGAGAGACAACCACACATTGATGTTTCTCTCCCCCTCTCTCCTTCCCTTCTCTCTGAAAATAAATAAATAAAATCTTTTAAAAAACCTAAGTGCCAACGAAAAAATATTTTTCTGCCAGCATTTTGCTGACTTCTCTTAGCATCATAGGAAATTGCTTCCCATGAACCTTATGAACACACTTTGCTTACAGAGTCAACAAATTGCAAATTTCCCAAATAATGCTTTGAATCATGCAATTATTAATTCATCTCAAATTCATAGTAAAAATGTTGGTTTCAATCAATGAACTTGATATTAAGAAATACATTTTAAAATTAACAGAGAAGATCATGAGAATGATGTCAAAATTTAAAAAGTGTGGATTAGGATGCTCAGGAGAATCAAGAAGTCACTGAATGTGTATAACGTGGGGACAGAATGCTGGGAACAGGAAAGAGCTTTTAAAAATAAAAAATGAATGACAAGCTACAACACCCAACGGGAGGTGAAGTCTAGGACATCTTCCCAACTTTAGGAGAAAAAAGAAGAGTTGGAAAACATGGCAGAAAAGATGAGCCACCGATATCTTAACTCACAGAAAAAACCAACAAAACAAAAAAGCAAAAAAGCAGAGGAGAAAATCCTATTGAAGTGCACATAGGGCCCTTCAAAGGCCTGACAGGGGTATGCTTTGGCCTCCCCCAGAGGCTCAGCAGCATGAATGAAAAAAGACCCTTACCCAGTGTTCAGTGATGACGTTACAGAAGACCGAGCATACCAGGGAAGATTCTAACAGCTTCCAGAGAGGAAAACCAGGGCACCCACCAAGCAATGAGAACCTAGCCACATCCGAGGAGCGAGTTCTGAAGGTGGATGATTTCCGGTGGGGATTACAGGGGTGGTGAAGTGAGTGTGCTCTCAGCAACGCCCAGTCTCTTCCATGTCCCTGTAACCTTTCTCGCTGCTGCCTTCGGAAAGTGCTCCGGATAAATCAGGGCTCAAAGCCAAGAGCTGAGTCGGTGATGGGATGGGGCATGGAGGTAAAAGAAGGGAAGACGTGCTCACCTCTAGGGCCCCATGAAACACTGAGTCCCCAGGCCAAGTCACAGCGCCAGGAACCTATCACTCAATGTCACAGCTGCCATGTGGACAGGAGAGAACGCTGATAGAATTGAACGTGGAGGGAGGAACAGGGGAATGTACAGAGTGAAGGACATTGTCCTTATCGTGACAGGCAGGCGACAGACAGTGTCTCCTTGGGTAGAGCAAGAGAGATGCTCGGGCACGTTCTTTATGCAGAGAAAGGGCAATGACCCGAATAATTAGAACCAGAAATGGGAAAGAGAGATAGACCCCTTTGGGACTGGGGGCTTTGCCTTATAGTTCTGTAGCCCTTGCTTCTTTAAATGGGTGTTATTACTTGGATAATTTTTAAAAATCCTCTCCTGGGGATAAGTTTATTGATTTTAGAGAGAGAGGAAGGCAGAGAGAAAGAGAGAAGGATGTATGTGAGAGAGAAACACCAACTGGTTGCCTCCCACATGCACCCCAACCCGGGAACCAAACCTGCAACCTAAGTATGTGCCCTGAGCCAGAATCAAACCCTCAACCTTTTGGTGTATGGGATGATGCTCCAACCAACACAGCAACCGGGCTGGGGCTATTAGCTTGCTCTTTGCTTATGAACCCAGAAGTGCTGGCGATGTTTGCAGAGAAATGAGCAACTGCCCACTGGGGCCTGCTGTTGTTCAGAGCTGGGGTGCGGGCAGAGCAGCCTGAGGCGACCGCCCTGACGTTCCCCCACCTCTTGTCTCTGAGAGCCCACTAGGCTATCAGAGGTCCAAAATGAGCTCCTGAAAGGAACTGTAAGAGTCTCATTCTTTTCCTCCTGTATTCAAAATCTACCTCCAATTTGCATCATCACCTGAGTCTATATTCAAAGCAATGGACCACAACTTTTCAACGACTTGAAACCTCTTGAAGTCTCTGATAAATGTGCCAAAATTGAGTTATTTTCATTCTTGTTTCTCTGGGAACGATCAGGTAGGCGAATTTAAATCAACACCTGGCGCTGTGCGCTGACGCTGGATGATGAATGATGGGTGACATAGAAGCTGCCAGGCACAGCCCTGGCAAGAGTTAGCAAGATGGAGTGTAATCCCAGTCTTTTTTTTTTTTTTAAAGGATTTTATTTATTTATTTTTAGAAAGGGGAAAGGAGGGAGAAAGAGAGGGACAGAAACATCAATGTGTGGTTGCCTCTTGCGTGCCCCCTGCAATCCAGGCATGTGCCCTGACTGGGAATTGAACCGGTGACCCTTTGGTTTGCAGGCCAGCACTCAATCCAGTGAACCACACCAGCAAGGACCCCAAACAGTTCTTTACGGTGGAAAATATAATGCCTCACGTATGTGCGATTCCTTCTGTAACCTCAGAGGTATGGGCTCAGGAGGATTTTATGGCTTAATAGGCATGCTTGTGTTTTTGCTTTCTTTCTCTTGTCTTTATGACAAATGTCACTGAGTAATTAACAAGATAGCTAAATGGAATCTGGACAAACTAGACACAGGATGGTGAAAGTACTTATAACTGGGGCTTCTGAGGAATTCTGGAAGTCCCTATTTTCATTCACTAGGCCTCCTGGAAATGGGAGTGAAATTCATACTCCACAGTTTGGAAGGCAAGGCACCTGTTTTTAGTTATGTCCAGGAAGGGGTGAGGGGATGCGGAGCGGCCTAGGAGCTAGACTAAGAGAGAGCAGGACCCGTTCCTGCAGCCTAAGCTTCCTAATGGAGTTTACCACAGAAAGGCTGGTGCTGTTTGAGAGGTGGTCAGCTCCCTGTGGCTGGAGGTAATCAAGCATATTCTGGAGAAATAATCAGGAGAGGATCTAACCCTCAGATTAAGGTTAATGTTAAAAGTCCCATAGAGTCCTGACTGGTGTAGCTTGGTTGGCTGGATGTCATCCCACAAAGTGAAAGGTTACTAGTTCGATTCCTGGTTGGGGCACGTGCCTGGATTGTAGATTCGGTCCCCAGTCCAGGAACATACAAGAGGCAACCAATTGATGTTTCTCTCTCACATCAATGTATCTCTCCCTCTCTTTTTCCTTCTTTTGCCCTGTCTCTAAAAATAAATAAATAAAATCTTTAAAACAACAAGTCACATGAGCCAAGAGCTTCCATAGTTGGCCACATCTTTGCTGGCATTGAAACACAGTGGTCCTCACTGTAGCCCCCACGGATGGGTGCCCACAGCCCTTTCTCCTACCCCTCAGTCCCGTCTCAGCCTCCCTCCCTGTCACCCCCTCCATGAGGACTCCTTATCCTGTGGCCAGGCCGGCGGAGGGTACCCCGTTCACGGGCACAGACACAGCCTGCCAGGCAGGAACAAGACCCTGGCCTCAGGGACAGGTTAAAGACGTGGGCCGGCAGTTACACCCCAAAAGGGACCCATCGATGTGCATGCATCCCCTGCAGGATTTGTTACAGCCCAAGGGGCACTTCCTATTCCGTCCATTTCCCACTTCTATTTCTGGAAGGCAAGAAGAGGCCCCACTGGGCTCTGAGAGTCAGAAGTGATTTTGAACACCAATTTGAAAGCATGAGAGGCAAAAAAAAAAAAAAAAAAAAAAAAAGACATTGAAAGTAGCCATGTAAAAACCTGGGATTTGGAGACCTTCTGGAACGTTCCTTCCCCTCCTCTGGTCCATGCTGAGTCCGGTGGAGGAAAGTGCTCTGGGAGATGGGCCACAGTAGCTGTGAGCCTGCTCGGCGAGGGAGGGGTATCCAAGCTCCACCCCTCACCCTTCATGTCCAGAAGAATCTCCTCACCAAGGCCTGAAGTATCTAGAAGCTGCCTCACTTCTCTGCTTTCCAGGGAGCCTCACTTCAGCTGGTTGGACAGGTTTTTCCACTCTGACCAGCGTCAGAGGAGGCAAGAATGTCTAATGGCTTGTTTGTCGAAATAGATTGCCCTGCAGCCCTGGCCCAGGGCTCTGTGTGAAATTCCTTCCTGGGTCACAATTGTGCAGCACACTCAGAACACCTGGTACCTCGCTGCTGTCCCTTACTCTTATTATTTCTCTTCTCTCTATACCTCAAAATCATTCTTCTTTCTTTTAGTTAGCCCTCATTCTTTCCCCCTTCTTATAATATTCTTATTTTCTTTTTTAATGAATTTTTTAAAATTTTATTTTAATTGTTGTTCCTGTACAGTTAGATTTACAACAAAAATAATAAAAGGCAGGAAGCAGGCAAAATGGAATAAGACAAGGAAAGGATACAATGTGATATTTGAAATAAAAATAAAATTTAAAAGCTCATGTAAAAATCTAAAGAAAAAGAAAAAGAAATAAAAGACAAAAAATAGAGACTTAGTTGGAAAAAAAAAAAAAGAACACCTGGTACTCCAGGGCAGCTGGCAGGCCAAGCACTCACCTGCCCACGGCTTTTGAGAGCATGATACAAGGTGAGTCATGCCAGCCAAAACAGGCAGCCACGTCAAAAAAATCACATTTGTACACACACACACACACACACACACACCCATTTCCCCAAAAGCCCAAAAGTAGAAATGGGCTTTATTAGAGGTGAGCTCTTTTTCCAAACTCTACCTGGAAGTATTAGAAGAACTTTATCATTTCCAAACCACGTCAGCTCCCAGGGGTTTTTAAAAGGCAGGAGCTCCCTTACACGGAGTATGATGGCCTTTTCTTTCTGGCAGTCCACTTTCTCCCTGGGCAGAGCTGGGAGTCAGGTCTGGTCTAGTCTTCCCTGGGCTGAGACCAGTGACTGGATTGGGTGGAGGGAGAGCAGGGTTCCCCTGTGGCCCCAGCTCCGTTGCTGGGGACAAAGCCCAGAGGGTACAGGGGTGGCCAACCTTCTGGTGTCCCTATGCCGCACTGGAAGAAGAGTTGTCTTGGGCCACATGTTAAATACATAATCCCCCCAAATCACATCATGTTTTAAGTAAATTTCTGATTTTGTGTTGGGCTGCATTTACAGCCATCCTGGGTTGCATGCGGCCCGTGGGCCACAGGTTGGACACCCCTGTCCCAGGCCCAGCTCCAGGCTCATTGAATCAAATATTTTCAATTTGTTCCAGAAAGGAATTAAGGGAAAGAGGCCCATTGAACCAATTTGACTTTGGATGTGAGCACCAAGGTGGGCTGGTTGGATGCTGGTCACAAAAGACCAGCACTTAAAGAAGCAACACTTTTTAAAATACATTGCAGCATCCTACTGCTGGTGGTGACAGTAATGCAAAGCAAAACAAAGCAGAAAAAACCAGAACAACAGCAACAACAAACAAATGCTCACTGCGGAATAAACCCCACAGATGAGCAAAGAGCAGGCAGTAGCTGTAATCCCCTCAGCGAGACCCTGCTGCTCTCTGGCTGTGACCTAGGTGGAGTCTTGGGGTGCATATTTATGCCTTGTGAAAATTATACCCAGCATGGGACGTTTTACAGTCGGGCCTGCAGAACTCTGGGATCAAGGTTAAGATCAGTGCGCCAGGCTAGAGATTTTATGTGAGAAAAGGGCCCTGCTGGCTACGTAAGTAAATAAATACAAATACATAAATAAGATGCATTTTGTTTTAATGAATTAAAGTCTACCAACTGCTACTGGAATGGGCGGGATGTCGGGTACCGATTCTTCACGGCTTCCTGAATCAGCAGCCGAGCCTGGGGGTCCCCGTGAGGGGAGCGCTCACTCCCTGTTAATTGCTTTGGCCAAGGCATTGGGGGGGAAGGAGGCAGCACGCCACTGTTTCCGCGTCCCCTACGTGTGCCTCTGTGCCTGGCGGGGAGTACAAGTCACGTGGAGCAGAGCTCAGGCGGCGGCACGCATGTGCCCCAGCGCCCCAGCTGTCCGCTGGCCTGCGGGTGCGAACGAACGCTGATTGCTTTGGGCGTTGTGTCTGGACCACGGTTCAGAGAGGGTGAACCCCTTGGCTCAGGTCACCCAGGACTACGAAGTGAGGGCATGCCTGACCAATGCCACCAATGCCCCTTGTGGGCTCTGAGCAGACAGCGGGCGGGAGAAGTGCCCACCGCATTAGCTAACAGGCAGCTCGTAGAGGCTATTTAACTCAGAGCCATGGGAAATGGACGCAGCCTTCCCGGTGCCTGCCGAGGTCCTGGTGGTGACGCTGTCCTCCCTGGAGGGGCTGGCGACCAGGGGTGGCTCCCCTTGGCCCTCAGGTTTTCTTTGCTCTCAGCGGGGTTCCACGGTGGTTGCAGGAGGCCAGGAGGCCACCAGGTAAGCATCCTGTTGCCAACCCCAGACGGGGTTGCTGGGTTTCATCCCTGGGGGTGGGGCCCAGGACAGGGGTCCCCTGCTCAGCTCCTCAGCTTTCCCCGATGGGACCTTTCTACTCTTGGGGTACAAGCATCAATTCATACCTTCTTCATAGAAGTCGGTACAAAGGTTCAATTATCATTGCAATTCCTTAATAGAGAATATAATTTCCATAAGGCGAAGCCACAGGACAGAATTTTCCAGTGTATTTCAGACCACTTTCCTCTGGTCTTCAACTCTGCGGTTTGTGTGTTAGGCCCATACCTCAGCCCCTCCCTTGAATTGGGGTTCATAAGACATCACCTCTCCTGCCGGCACCCCACTCCCAAGCACCCAGCACAGCATCTAGGGGAGGCGGCTGCATGGATTCCCATCAGCTCCCTTACCCTTGCGTGTGTCCTGGAGGTTCATTCAGATCATGGGGTCAGAGTCCTGAGATTTAACTGGGAAAGAGACCCTGGGGCAGCAAAGACTTCTGGAGCCTGTTCCTTCCAACCTGGTGCTCCCAGCTTTCAGGGACAAGGACCCTACTCTTTATAAGAGCAGGGTAAAGTTCAGACATATGTCCAAAGGACGTGAACAGGGGCTGGGGAGTGTCCACATTAAGCCCAGAGGCTGGGCTGGTTCTGGGTCTGCCCAGGGTCCATCAGCCCAGCTCCCCAGGACCTGTAGGAATTCATGGGGGTCCCTGGCCACCCGGTCGGTAGGCCACAACCTCGGCACAACTGGGGAGCCTATTAGAAATGCAGACTCTTGGGGCCCAGGACTGACAGACCCTGAATCTGCATTGCATCAAGATCCCCAAAGACTGCGCACACACTGCAGTCTGAGAGGGGTTGTTTTCTAGGACACAGACCATGGGGACTGGCTGAGTCTCACCCACAGGGTCACAGAAGAATCGTGACTGGGAGGAGAGCTTTTAGGAAGTACCTATGCCTACCCTTCCCCTTCCCCTCCCCCTCTCTGAGGCTGATCCCGTGGGTCTAGGTGGTGCCTGGTATTGGCAGTTTCAATGCTCCCCAGTGAGTCCGGGGACCAGGGTGGAGATGCAGTCACTGAGACCAGCTCTTGACCAGGAGGGGGACAGGGCAGAGTCTCCCGAGGAGCTTTTTCAGATGACACAGCCAGCCATATGGCCAGGCCCAAAGGGCCCCAACATCCATGCCCCCACCCTCCTTCCTCAGGACTTCTAGGAGGAGAGGCAGGTGGGACACTGGAACTGTGGGTGTCCTGGAAAGGTGAGGGTGCTACTCAAAATCTCAGGTGTAGCATTTGATTGCACACAGCGGTTTGCTCTCATGCTAATAAAGTAAGACCTTTCTAATAAGCAACTGATAAAAAGAAGAAAAATAAGTTTTCAAAAGATGCAACTCAATGCTCTTGAGAACATTTAATGTCAGGCGAATCAAAAAGCAAATTCTTTTTCCATTTCATAGTTTGACTTATGTACAAAGAAATCTTCCAGAATTGTCACCCTGGGTAGCCCTTGGACATTCTCAATGGAGAAAAAACACGCAAGCAACTGAGCTAAATGTTTGCCGAGCCAGGTACAATGTTGAATGGCTAACACCACTTAGAGTACAAACACAGAGACCCTCTCAAACCCAACACACGGACCCTCTCAAACCAACACACGGGCCCTCTCAGACCCAGCACAGGGACCCTCTCAAACCAACACAGGGGCCCTCTCAAACCCAGCACATGGACC
>PVKU01017345.1:0-11786 GCA_004027475.1 Anoura caudifer | reverse complement strand
CACTGCAAACTATATCAACATGAAAAAAGGAAATACAAACTATCAACAAGGGCCAAGAGGAAATGAAAACTACAATTTCTGAACTGAAGAACACTGTAGAAGGAATCAAGAGCAGGATCGGTGAAGCAGAATATCGGATCAACAAGCTGGAGGACAAAGTAGAAAAAAACACCCAGAAAGAGCAAGAAAAGGAAAAGAGGCTCAGAAAGAATGAAGAGGGATTAAGAGAAATGCAAGACAATATGAAACGTAATAATATCCATATAATAGGCATACCAGAAGGAGAAGAGCAAGGGATAGAAAAACTATTTGAAAAAGTAATGATGGAAAACTTCCCTAATTTGATGAGAGAAAAAGTCACACAAATCCAGGAAACACAGAGAGTCCCAATCAAGAGGAACACAAAGAGGCCCACTAGAAGACACATCATAATTAAAATGCAAAATTCCAAGACAAAGAGAGAATTTTAAAGGCAGCAAGGGACAAAAAGGAAGTAACATACAAGGGAGCCCTGATAAGGTTAGCAGCTAACTTCTCAATGGAAACACTCCAAGCCAGAAGAGAATGGCATGAAATATTCCAAGTAATGAGAACCAGAGGCCTGCAACCAAGGCTATTTTATCCAGCAAGTCTCTCAATCAAGATAGAAGACCAAATAAGGAGCCTCCCAGACAAAAGAATTCTAAAACAGTACACCTCCACCAAACCAGTTCTGCAAGAGATGCTAAAGGGATTGCTTTAAGGAAAGGAAGGAAAAGAGAGAGAAAGAGAGAGGAACACAGGTACAAAAATGGCAATGAATAAGGACCTATCAATGATAACCTTAAACATAATTGGATTAAATGCTCCAATCAAAACACATAGAATAGCTGAATAGATTAGAAAGCATGACCCACACATACACTGCCTACAAGAGACTCACCTCAGGACAAAAGACCTACACAGACTGAAAGTAAAGGGCTGGAAACAAATTTTCCAAGCAAACACACAGGGAAAAAAAGCCAGGATAGCGATACTCATATCAGACAAAATCAACTTCAAAAAAGGGCCATAAAGAGAGACCCAGAAGGTCACTTCATAATACTCAAGGGAAGAATCCACCAAGAAAACATAAACATTTTAAATATATATGCACCCAACGTAGGAGCGCCCAAATACATAAAGAAAATTTTAGAGGACTTCCGGAAAGATATTGACAGCAACATAATTGTAGTAGGGGATTTTAGCACCCCACTGTTAAAAATGGACAGATCTTCCAAACAAAACATCAAAAAAGGTATTGCGGCATTGAACAATACCTTAGATAAAATGGATTTAACTAATATATATAGCACCCTTCATCCCAAAGAAACTAAATACACATTCTTTTCTAATTCACATGGAACATGTTCAAAGATAGACCACATAATAGGACACAAAACAAGCCTCAACAAATTCAAGAAAATTGAAATCATACCAAGCATTTTTCTCCTACCCCAACAGATTGAAACTAGAAAACAACTCCAAGGGGAAAAACACAAAACTCTCAGAATCATGGAGATTGAATAGCATGATATTAAACAATAAATGGCTCAAGAATGAAATTAGGGAAGAAATCAAAAAGTTTCTGGAAACAAAAATGAACTCACAACAACCCAAAACTTATGGGACACAGTGAAGGCAGTCTGCAGAGGGAAGTTCACAGTGATACAGGCCTACCTAAAAAAGATACAAACATTTCAAATAAACAACCTAACCCTACACCTACAAAAACTCGAGGAACAACAACAATGACAGCCCAGGGCAAGTAGAAGGAAGGAAATAAGCAAGATCAGAGAAGAATTAAATGACATAGAGACTAAAAGCACAATTCTAAGGATCTATGAATCCAGGATCTGGTTCTTTGAAAAGATAAACAAAATCAACAAGACTTTAAGCAGGCTCATCAAGAAATAAAGAGAGAGGACCCAAATAAACACAATCAGAAATGAAAGAGGACACATTACAACTGATACCACAGAAATACAAATGAGTGTAAGAAATTACTATGAAGAACTGTATGCCAAGAGATTTGAAAACCCAGATGAAAAAGACAAATTTCTAGAAAGATATAATATTCCAAAAATGAATGAAGAAGAAGCAGAAAGCCTGAACAGACCAATAACTGCTGACGAAATTGAAGCACTAATCAAAAAAATTCCAACACACAAAAGCCCTGGACCACATGGTTTTGCAGGAGAGTTCTACAAAGCATTTAAGGAAGAGCTAACCCCTATCCTTCACAGACTATTCAAAAAAATCCAAGATGATGGAAGACTCCCAAACTCATTTTACGAAGCCAGCATCATCCTAATTCCAAAACCAGTAAAGACACAACAAAGAAGGAAAACTTCAGGCCAATATCGCTGATGAGCATAGACACTAAAATCCTCAACAAAATACTGCCAAACTGCATTCAACTACATACATTAAAAAGATCATACACCATGACCAAGTAGCATTCATCCCAGGGATGCAAGGATGGTTCAATATTTGCAAATCAGTAAAAGTAATACATCACATAAACAAAAGCAAAAATCACATGATCATATCAATAGATTTAAAAAAGCATTTGATAAGGTACAGAACCACTTTATGATAAAAACACTCAGCAAAGTGGGAGTAGAGGGAGCATTCCTCAACATAATAAAGGCCATATATGAGAGACCTACAGCCAACATCATACTCAATGGGCAAAAACTAAAATCTTTTCACTAAGATCAGGAACAAGACAAGGTTTTCCACTTTCATCAATTCTATTCAATATAATATTGGAAGATTCAGCCACAGAGATCAGACAAGAAAAGGAAATAAAAGGCATCCAAATTGGAAAGGAAGAAACAAAACTATCATTGTTTGCAGATGACATGATAGCGTACATAGAAAATCCTATATACTCGGCCAAAAAACTGCTCAACCTAATAAATGAATTTGGCAAAACAGCAGGATACAAAGTCAATATCCAGAAATCAAAGGCATTTTTGTATACGAACAATGAAACACCAGAAGTAGAAATCAAGAAAAAAATCCCATTTGATATAGCAAAAAGAAAAATAAAATACATAGGAATAAACCTAACTAAGGAGCTAAAAGACCTGTACATAGAAAACTACACAACACTGAAGAAAGAAATCAAGGAAGACACAAACAAATGGAAACATATACCGTGTTCGTGGATTGGAAGAATTAATATCATCAAAATGTCCATACTACCCAAAGCAATGTACACATTCAATGCAATACCTATTAAGTACCAATGGCATATTTCATAGACATAGAACAAATGCTTCAAAAATTTATATGGAACCATAAATGACCCCAAACAGATGC
This sequence comes from Anoura caudifer, assembly GCA_004027475.1. Lineage (NCBI taxonomy): Eukaryota > Metazoa > Chordata > Mammalia > Chiroptera > Phyllostomidae > Anoura > Anoura caudifer. The sequence goes on along the minus strand of PVKU01017345.1, from coordinate 8,438 downwards.
TGCAATTTTGAGAAAGAAGAGCAAAGTAGGAGAGATCACAATACCTGACACCAAAGTGTATTACAAGGCCACTGTAATCAAAATAGCCTGGTACTGGCTGTAAAAAACAGGCAAATGGACCAGTGGAATAGAACAGAGTTCCCAGAAATAATCCCAAGTCTCTATAATGAATTAATATTCGACAAAGGGGGTAGCAATGTAAAATTGAGTAAAAATAGCCTCTTCAATAAATGGTGTTGGGGGAACTAGACAGTACGTTCAAAAAATGAAACTCTAGCAACAACTTACACCAAACACAAAAATAAATTCAAGGTGGATAAAAGATTTAAATACGAACTAACTCCATTGAAGTCCTAGAGGAGAACATAGGCAGGAAAATCTCAGATTATTTCATGCAACAACATTTTTACTGATATGTCTCCTAAAGCAAGGGACATAAAGGAAAGAATAAACAAATGGGATTTCATCAAAATAAAGTTTCAGCACAGTTAAAGAAAACAGTATTACAATAAAAAGAGAACCAACTGTATGGGAAAACATATTTTCCAATGATACCTCAGACAAGGGTTTAATCTCCAAAATATGTAAAGAACTTCCACATTTCCAGTCTAAGAAGATAAGCAACCCAATTAAAAAAATGGGCAAAGGACTTGAACAGACACTTCCCCAAGGAGGACATACAGAGGGTCCAGAGACATATATAAAAGGATGCTCAGAATTGCTAACCATGGGAGAGATGCAAACTAAAACCACAATAAGATACCACTTCACACCAGTCAGAATGGCCATCATAAACAAAGCAACAAACAACAAGTGTTGGAGAGGTTGTGGAGGAAAGGGGACCCTAGTGCACTGTTGGTAGGATTGCAGACTGGTAAAACCATAATGGAAAACAGTATGGAATTTTCTAAGAAAACTAAACATGGATCTTCTTTTTTAAAAAATTATATTTTATTGATCATGCTATTACATTTGTCCCATTTCTCCCCCATCATTCCCCCCACCCTTCACACCCCCTCCCACCTACATTCCCCCCTTTAGTTCATGACCTTGTTTCACAAGTTCTTTAGCTTTTACTTTTCCCACACTATTCTTACCCTCCCCCTGTCTATTTTCTACCCACCGTCTATGCTACTTATTCTCTGTACCTTTTCTCCCTCTCTGCTCCTCCCACTCCCCTGTTGCAAACCCTCCATGTAATCTCCATTTCTGAGTTCCTGCTCCTTGTCTAGTTGTTTGCTTAGTTAGCTTTGGTTTAGGTGAGGTTGTTAATATCTGTGAGTTTGCTGTCTTTTTACTGTCCTATTTTTTATCTTCTTTTTCTTAGATAAGTCCCTTTAACATTTCATATAATAAGGGCTTGGTGATGATGAACTCCTTGAACTTGACTGTATCTGAGAAGTACTTTATCTTCCCTTCCATTCTAAATGAAGGCTTTGCTGGATAGAGAAATCTTGGATGTAGGTCCTTGCCTTTCATAACTTGGAATACTTCTTTCCAGCCCCTTCTTGCCTGTAAGGTCTCTTTTGAGAAATCAGCTGACAGTCTGATGAGAACTTCTTTGTAGGTGACTATCCCCTTATCCCTTGCTGCTTCTAGAATTCTCTCGTTCATTTTAATCTTGGCTAATGTAATTATGATGTGCCTTGGTGTGTTCCTCCTTGGATCCAACTTCTTTGGGACTCTCTGAGCTTCCTGGACTTCCTGGAAGTCTATTTCCTTTGCCAGATTGGGGAAGTTCTCCTTTATTATTTGTTCAAATAAGTTTTCCACTTGTTGCTCTTCCTCTTCCCTTTCTGCTACTCCTATAATTCAGATGTTGGGACTTTTAAAGAAGTTCTGGAAGTTCCTGAGCCTCTCCTCATTTTTTTTTTTGAATTCTTGTTTCTTCATTCTTTTCTGTTTGTTTGTTTGTTTGTTTGTTTCTTCCTTCCTTCTGGTCCACTCCATTGATTTGAGTCTTAGTTTTCCTCCCATCACTATTGGTTCCCTTTTTCTTCATTTCACTTATTGTAGCCTTCATTTTTTCCTCTAATTTGTGACCAGAATCAACCAATTCTTCAAGCTTCCTAATCACCAGAGTTTTGAACTGTGCTTCTGATAGGTTGGCTACCAGCGCTATGAGCTCTGCATCTAATAGGTTGACTACCTCCTGTTCGCTCAGGTGAATCAGCTCCTGAGCCCCGGTCTGTTCTCCCGTCTGAACCATCCTTGGTTTTGGTCTTTCTGTTTTTGTCTGGTGGCTGTTGCATAGTTAGGGGTGGAGCCTTAGGCATTCCCCAGGGCAGGGCAGCCAGGTCACTGGCTTGTGATGCTGGATGTGGTGGCAGGGTCCGAGAGAGAACAATGGCACTTGCTCCACATTCTCTCGCAACTTCCAGTCCCCTCGGTCTCTTTCCCCTATCAAATTGGGCCCCTCTGGTGCTGACTTCCATGTGGGTGGGCCTGCACATGCTCTAGGACCCCGCAGGTCTCCCCAACGAACTCTCCTGTGAGGCCAGGACTCCCTCCCTGCACCTCAGCCCCTACAAGTGTTTTCAATGAGTGTTTTTAGGCTTCACTTCCTGGCACTGGGGCCCTGCATCGCACAGTCTATTGCTACCTGTTTTTGCCTGGTTTATCTGTGCGCGAATGAGTGTCCACGGTCAGCCACCTTGTATGCCTCGCTGGGTCTGCTCCCATTGGGCAACGCCACTGCCTGTGTGCCTGGAGTAACCATATACCGGCTTATTCCGCCGCAACCCAACTCCCCTGGCTGTGGACTCCGCCCTTCTTACCAGTCTGGGTGAATATTGTCATACTCCCAATATTCAATTTTCTTTTTCCTGGTTGAGTTTTCTTTTCTTTTTTTTTGTGGGGGGGGAGGGGGGTTCTATATTTTTGTTGTCCTTAATCTTGGTTGTTAGAGGAAGCACAGCATGTCCAGCTACACCTCCTTGGCCAGAAGTCCTCTGGATCTGCCTTTTGACCCAGTAATTCCACTGCTAGGATTATATCCTAAGAACCCTGAAACACCAATCCAAAAGAACCTATGCATCCCAATGTTCATAGCAGCACAATTTACAATAGCCAAGTGTTGGAAGCAACCTAGGTGCCCATCAGTAAATGAATGGGTCATAAAACTATGGTGCATTTACATAATGGAATTCTATGCAGCAGAAAAAAAGAAGGAGCTCCTACCCTTTGCCACAGCATGGATGGAACTGGAAAGCATTATGCTAAGTGAAATAAGCCAGGCAGTGAAAGAGAAATAACATATGTTCTCACCTTTAACAGGAACCTAAATAACAAAACAAATACACAAGCAAAATGTAACCAAAGATACTGAAATTGAGAACAGGCTGACAGTGACCCTGGAAGTCCAAGTGGAAAAGTTATTTGAACAAATAATGAAGGAGAACTTTCTCAATATGGCAAAGGAAATAGACTTCCAGGAAGTCCAGGAAGCTCAGAGAGTCCCAAAAAAGTTGGATCCAAGGGGGAACACACCAAGGCACATCATAATTACATTAGGCAAGATTAAAAATAAGGAGGGAATCTTAGAAGTAGCAAGAGACAAGGAGGCAGTTACCTACAAAGGAGTTCCCATAAGACTGTCAGCTGATTTCTCAAAGAGACCTTTCAGGCAAGAAGGGGCTAGAAAGAAGTATTCCAAGTCATGAAAGGCAAGGACCTACATCCAAAATTACTCTGTCCAGCAAAACTTTCATTTAGAATGGAAGGGCAGATAAAGTGCTTCTCAGATAAGGTCAAATCAAATCTGTTCATCATCTCCAAGCCCTTATCATATGAAATGTTCAAGAGATTTATCTGAGAAGAAGATTAAAAATCTGAACAGTAAAATGACAGCAAAGTCACAGTTATTAACAACCACACCTAAAAGTAAAACAAAACAAAACTAAGCAAACACCTACAACAGGAACAGAAACACAGAAATGGAGATCACATGGAGGGTTAGCAACCAGGGAGTGGGAGGTGGAGAGAGGGGGAAAAGGTACAGAGAATAAGTAGCATGGATGGTAGGTAGAAAATAGACAGGTGGAGGTTAAGAATAGTATAGGAAATGTAGAAGCCAAAGAACTTATATGTATGACCCATGGACATGAACTAAAGTGGGGGAATGTGGGTGGGAGGGTGAATGCATGGCAGAGGGGAATAAAGGGATGAAAATGGGATAACTGTAATAGCATAATCAATAAAATATATTTTTTTAAAACAGGATCCACCACAGTGCTATCGATACCAATGACCAAAGATTAACATATGTGGGAGGGGAGTAAGGGGGGAAAAAAGAAAAGCTTAAGAGATATCTGGAGGAAAGAGAAGTGCTTTTGAGAAGGAATACAGTAAGAGTGAAGAATAAAAATCAAGCTAAGACAGGAAAAGTTAAAATTTAAAATGAAAAAACAAAGGATAGGAAGAAGGCAAAATGGAGTAGGCAAGGGGAACAGTAAGATTTGAGATTTGAAATACAAAACAGTGAAGATCTAGAAATAAAATGGGAGAAATGCAACAACAACCACCATATCCACAACCAATGAGCAAAGACTGATAAAGGTGGTGAGAGAATAGGTGTATTTTAAGAATGGGAAAAATAATGTGAGATGACTGATGACAAGAAAAATGGTTTTGAGGGGCTGGAGGTGGCTATAGTCAGAGTGTGTAATGGAAACAATTCATAGCAGGAGAGAAAATAAAATTTTTAACACAAATAAGAGGATAGAAGAAGGTAAAATGGAGTAAGAGAAGGGAGAAGCAAAATATGAGATCTGAAATAAACTATAATAAAAACTAATGACATAATATGCATAAACTTGAAGGACAAGAAATGAATGTTCAAAAGCTAAACAGGAGAGAAAATAACACAAATCAGAGTAAGACCATGGCAAAATTTGTCTCACTGTTTTCTCTTTCAGTATCTGCCTCTGGAGATGTCAGATGTTGTACCAGTCTACCCTAGGCAGCTGGTTTAAAGCTGCTAGAGATCCACATGCTGTGACTACCTCCTTCAGTTGCTAATCTAGTCAATCTGTAATAAACAGTCAGACTTAAGAACCACAGTGTAGGGCAGAGTAATTCCTGTGGGTGGGGCTATTGCTTCCCTCAGGCTGATGCCACCTGGAGGGGACTGCTCTGCCTGAGCAAGATGTCTCCTGCACTGTAGCAGCACAGGGATCCTGACAGCTCGTCCTTCAGTTCTCTCTCCAAAACCACCATCCCCAGCCTCTCCTCCAGTATCTCTAATCTACTCTATCCCCTCTTTGCTGGAGCCCAAGATAAGTGGCTGCAAATGAAATTTTATGCGTTGACCCTTCAAAAGACTCTTTGTGACTCCACTGTCTCTCTCTGGCAAGCAGAAACTCTGCTGTTTTTCACACCTGGATGTTATCTGGGTTTCTTTCCCAGCTCTTGTGCTGTAGACTGGAGAACACAGCTTGGGGTTTAGACCCCTCACTTCTCGGGGGGAACCCCCAGCCTCTGAATTTCCCTCCATTACTTCAGCTGCTGCCCATGGGAGGCAGGCCAGCCCTCTCATGCCTCCTCCACACTCTGTACCACTCATGTTGTGATGTAGCAGTTTATTCTGTCTGTCCCTGGTTATAAGACTTCTCTCCACCTATTGTTCTATTGGTTATTCCAGGTGATTTCTCTATAATTTAGTTGCAATTCCAGATTGGTCATGGGAGGAGCTTAGTGTAGCTTCCATTTATTCCTCCATTCTCTAGGATATCTCAGAACTTGGCTCTTTGATTGTGGTAGGACTTTGTCATTTCTATAAAGCAATCACATCCCAGTGAAACAAAAGTCAAGGAACTCCATCACATGGTAATGTTGTCACTAAGAAACATTTTAAATCATAAATCACTCAGACTATTGTGAGTGATAACACTACTAGCTCTTTATTTCTGTCTCTTGTGTTGTTGCTGTATATTTTTTATCTAGTCTCCAGCCTCACTCCTCCTTCCTCATTGCATACCTATTACTTTCCCCTTACTCCTCACCCTCTCTCTCATTAATTATTAAAGTGGGTGTCCCAACAGGATCAGGAGATTCCAGTTAAGGTGAGAGGAACCTTTCTAGGCCACACTGACCCAAGGTGATCATTAGTCTACACTAGTCCTAATTCACCATCACTCTGAGACAGGGGTCTGGGCCACAGAAACACCATGCATCCTATAACTATGAGCTTGGCATTCATCCTTCAGTCACTTAATCATATCTGGTAATAAGCTAATTTTCCCTAGCACTGGACTTTACCCTCGAGAGTATAGTGGAGAGACACTTAGCAGTTCTATGCTATAATTCAGTGTCCTATTACACATACAAATTACTGTGGAAGCACAAAAGCTAGTCATGAAGCATCTTAGAGGGTCACAAAAAGATTCTCGACAGATGACATTTAAGTTGAGACCTGAGAGATAAGGTGAAGTTAGCAAGGCTAGGAGAAGAGTAGAAAGAAGATGGAATGAGAGACAGGAAGGAGGCAAGCAGCAAAAATAAAATAAATGAAACTGGAGACATTGGTGGTGATCAAATCATGAAAGCCTGAGATATGTAGAGAGGTTTAGACTCTATCATGCATTGAAGGATATGTAGAAATATGGCTTGCTGAGATGTACTTTAAATTGTTAATTCTGTTTTGTACCATGGCAAATGGAGTAGAGAAGAGCCAGACCTGAGAGAGATGGGTAATGAAGCTGTAGCAGGAAGACAGATTGATTCAATTATTCATTCAGTGAATGTGAACTTAACTTCTACAATATGCTAGATTATCAGACAATGTGAACCAAAATGGGTCCAGTTCATTCTCTCATGGAGCTCAAATTTATGAAAAGAAATAAGCATCACATAGGCACACAAGTATTTAACCACAACCTAAGATAAATGCAATGAAGGCAAAGTATAGGCAGGTGAATTGCATGAATTTTCTAGCAGGAGGAAACATGGAAAATTTGGAGGAGGTCAGTGGGGAAATGATGGTGGCATGAAATAAAGTGACTCCAGAGGAGATGGAGATTTGACTGATGATTGATTGATTGAATGTGGGGAGGATTGGAGAAAAGGGTAGTCTTGGGCACCTAGATAGAGGGAACTCTGTCAGAGATGGAGATTTAGAAGGGAGAGGTTAAGATGAAATAGTAAAGTTAGATTTAAATATTTTGAATGTGAAGGGCCCTGAGACATTTAAATGGAAATGTTAATAAATAAGTGAATCTAAAGCAGCATCTGAAGTTCAGGGAAAAGTTAAGCACTGGAAGGTGCAGATATGCAAAATAAAGGAAACAAAAAACACAGGAATACATGCAATTTCTTATGACAGAAGTCTAATGAAAAAATTGCAATGGCCCATAAGCTATCTTAATGGCACTCCACATTTAAGAGATAAGAGATGCAGAAAGTGTAGCCTGGGATGTAGGAGAAAACCTGAGAGATGTATTCTTCACATAGGATGATGGCATTCTTGCTTTATATTAGAAGTGCATATAATTCCAGTTGTCTTACCTGTAAAAATAATTACAATGCACCAATGCAGCATTCTCTCTCTCTCTCTCTCTCTCTCTCTCTCTCTCTCTCTCTCTCTCTCTCTGCCTCTCTGCCTCTCTCTCTCTCTCTCTCTCTCTATCTCTCTCTCTCATTTCTCCTAAGCCAAATGACAGAAATGCACAAAATGGTCGGTCAGGTTTTAGATACAGATGGTGGCCACAGAGCCAAAGAAACCATTTGCTCCATGGATGATACACCTACAAATTTGTCTTAGTCTTACCAGATGAATGAATTCATCATAAGCTACACTGTACATACTTATAGATTTGCAAATTTATATACTCATTTCTGTACTTAGATAATTCAGACCTCCATTTTTACTTACTAATTTGAATAAGTAATATGAATTATGGGAAGTTCAATTCCATGAATAATTGCTTCAACCATATATTTCTGCATATATGCACAACTATTTCATGCATGAATTTATAAAAATGACAGGCTTCAGAAGCAAAAATATCTACATAAAACTAAAAAACTGGTCCCTGCCATCCATTCATTTTGTTCAGCTTTTTAATTGAGTCTGATCACTGTAGTGAATTCATCATGAACTTTTCTATCTGATCACTTAACTGCTGGAATCAATTATTGAGCCCACTATATTCTTCTTTATTAAAGATTTATTTACTAATGGCATATTTCACAGACATAGAACAAACACTTCAAAAATTTATTTGGAGCCATAAACGACCTGGAATAGCTGCAGCAATCTTGAGAAAGAAGAGCCAAGTAGGAGGGATTACAATACCTGATACCAAACTGTATTACAAGGCCACTGTAATCAAAACAGCCTGGTACTGGCACAAAAATAGACACATGGACCAGTGGAATAGAATAGAGAGCCCAGAAGTAAACCCATTTCTCTACGGTCAACTAATATTTGACAAAGGAGG
>PVKU01017344.1:0-11780 GCA_004027475.1 Anoura caudifer | reverse complement strand
AGTAGATGGTGAGACCTCTGGGAAGCAGGTAAGATCCAAGACAAGGAGTCGTAAAATCTAAATCCACCTGACTTCTAACCTGGTCTCTAGAGATCTGAGAATCATTATGAAAAATTCCTTTCTATTTATTCCAGAGCCCCAGAGGGAAATTATGTACTTAGATGTTAGAAAACACAAGGGAAATGTGCCTGAGGAGCAGGTATACAGAGAGCTGTAAATATCTCCCCCGGGCTGTCCCTCAGCCTGTACAATGTTGCTGGACAAACATGGCTGTGGGTGTGATTCCTAAGTCTGGCTCAGGAATGATGCTTCACTCCTTCCTGCTGTCTGCCGTGGGACAGAGCTTCAGTCTCCGTCATCCACCCTCCAGGGACCAATTCTGACTTGCACATGGAGACCAGTAAACCTGTCCAGGGGAGTCAGAGAGTCTGGTAGGTACATCAGGAAAGGGTCAGAGGGGCTGGAACCTGAGAACTTTTACCTCAGGCACTGCAACCCTAATCAGCCCAGCCCTGAGACCAGATATCTGTGTGTTCCTGGTTAAGGAACTAATTTATACTTAATTTACTTAATATATTAATAAGAATTTGTCTGTTTGAATCTACACTCCAGGGCCATGGCTGACAATTAAGTGTTAGGACTGAGTCCAGTGGGAAGACGCTGCACAATGAGTGAGATGCAGGAATGGTTGCAGGCAAACGAAAACACTTCTCAGAGAGTTTTGCTGTTTTGGGAAATGAAATGGAGCCTTAGGTGTGGAGAGCAGTGCAGTGGAGTGAGAGTGTGCGTAATAAGATTCGAAACCGGGGTGCCTTTGAGCATGTTGTGTATCCATTGAGAAGATCCAGACCAGTGAGGCAGCACCTTGGAGCAGCAGTTAGTGAGGCAGACGTTGCAGTTTCTTTTCTCATGCTGCGTATTCACATGAGAGTATATTTAATAAGTCTAAAGAGGAATACTAAATAGTTTTATCTCATTACTGGTGAGGCTGCATATATTTTGGGATTCTGTGCCCATTTACTTTCTATATTAAACAGTTAGTAGAAATTCCTATCCCACACTTAGCCCTTTCCTGCAGTGGTCATATTTCTATGCTTTGAATGAGAGATTCTGTCATGCTCTTGGGGAATGTAAATTAAGGACTGACCAACTTCTAGGTGAAGAATATAGTGTGCTGAGTAACAAGTTTTGACAATTCAATGATGAAAAAAATAAGGTCACACTTTGTACCTTAAATCTTAATGACACCAAGATGTCCTAGTTCATAGCATTTACTTTACATTTGTGCCATGAAGACTTCACTGTCCCAGCTAATGGGATAGAATATCTCCAATCATTTCAATATTTCTTTTCTAGTTTCCTTCGATTTTCAATGTAAAATGCCTACCCAAGGAAGCAATGAATGCAGAGACTTAAACTCAGCCCCTCCATCACATGTCACTGAAGGACTGACTATCAGACTGCCGAGACTGCTGGGAAGTGCTCCCACACTAGCTGTTCACAGTGAGCACAGAGATGGGTGTACAGTTCTAGGAGTCAGAGCCTGGCTGGAGTCTCACTGGCTAATCTCAAGGTGTCTGCAGGGCTGGGTCCCTCCTAGAGGCTCAGGGGAGAATCTGTTTTCTCCTCAATCCCTGTTTGTACTCTGACCACCCGGTTTCTTTGGCTTGGGGCCCTCCTCCTTCATCAAAGCCAACAGTGCTGCCCTTTCTCCTGGCCTCTCTCTCTGCATCTAGGAGAGCACTGTGCTGACCTTAATCCACCCAGATGATCCTGGCTCACCTTCTATCTTAAATCAGCTGATTAGCAGCCCTGTTCCTCCAGCTACCCTCATCGGTCCCTTGCTTTAAAAAAATAACATATTCAAATGTACTGGGAAATAGGATGTGGACATCTTACAGAGGTACAAATCCTGCCTGCTAAAAATTGTTTTTCAGGTGTGTATTCTTCCATGTCAGTCAAGGGTCCTTATATAAAGGAAGCAAAGATTCAATCATAGCCTCTGGAATGTGTGAATACACTCATTCTTCACAACCCCATGCAAAGACAATGTTTGGATCACAGGAACTAAAACAACCTGCAACTGAGTCTAACACAAAACCACAGCTTTTCTTCCCAGAGAGTGGTCCACAGAACAGGACCTGCAGCATCAACAGCACCTGGGTGCTTGTTAGAAACACAGCTTCTCTGAGCCTGAAGGACCTGCTGAATCAGATTCCGCATTTGAACTAGAATCCTGGGGACTCTATGTGCGTTTGAAATGGCAGAAGTGCTGGTCTAAACTAGGTTCTGTCACCTTTTACCATTGTCATTTGGGGAGGGATAATGATTTGGGGGAGATTTGTGTGTGTGTATTTGTGAATTGTCAGTGTTTAGTGGTATCCCTTAAGGCATTGCTAGAGGAAAAATCATTTCTGGTGGAAGTCCACTGCCTAGAAGCAACTTGAAATAATTATAACCAGAGCCCATCACATGCTCCGATACTACATTTGAGCAAATCGCTACACCCCTGCAGCTCCTCCATAAGGCCTGGGTACTGGTGGTTCCCTCTGCCAGGCACAAACTTTCCCACATAAGCTTGATCTCCATCTCTTTCTGCCTCGTGTTCTGTGCTCAAACGTCACTTGTTGGCAGGTCTCACCTAAAATCCCGTGAGAAATAGAATGGTCTAGTCACTTTCTAATTTTGACTTGCTTTTGTTTTCTTTATAGGATTTGTCACCATCCATTGTTATATTTATTTCTATTATTTACTTTTATATTATTTGCCCAATGTTAGCTTGAAGGGACTTATGTTCTTCAGCACCTTCCACTCACAGTCCAGATAGTGCCCAAAACATGGTCAACACTCAATTTCTATTCCTGAAATACATGATATATTTCTCATTAAAACTGCAGAATACTATGTAGCAGAAAGAAATGGATAGAACTGGAAAGCATTATCCTAAGTGAAATAAGCCAGGTGATGAAAGAGAAATACCATAGGATCTTACCTATAGCTGGAATGTAATCAACAAAACAAACAAGCAACAAAATATACCTAGAGACATTGAAACAAAGAACAAACTGACAGTAACCAGACAGGAGGGAGGAGAAGGATAATAGGGGACAATAGGGGAAAGGCCATCAAGGAACATGTGTAAAGGACACATGGACGAAGTCAAAGAGGGTAGGTTCAGGGGTGGGAGGCAGGGAAGGGTGGGGTGGGGGGCGTGGTGGGGTGAAAATGGAGGCAAGTGCACTTGAACAATAATTTTTTAAAATGTAGTATTCCTAAAAGCTGATTAAACAAGCAAGCAAACAAACAAACAAAACATAGTATTCCTGACACCTTAGGAAAAAAGTAGGTTGGGTCAAAAATTCCTATTCTGAGATGACACAGAAAACTCCTAAAGCTGAACAGAACTGTCCCAAAATATGAAATTAATTTCTCAACTGCAAAATATAAACAGTAGCATTAGAGCTTTGCGAGTAATACTGGCTTATATACAAATTACTCCTGTTCTCTTTCTCCTTGAAAGTCAGCTCCACCTCATGGCAGCACACAACCTTACAAGAGTGTCAGAATTTCTTCTCCTGGGACTATCAGAGGCACCTGCAGTTCTGACTGCAGCCCCTCCTATTTGGACTGTTCCTCTGCATGTACCTGATCACTGTGTTGGGAAACCTGCTCATCATCCTGGCCATCAGCTCAGACTCCCACCTCCACACGCCCATGTACTTCCTCCTCTCCAACCTGTCCTTGGCTGACATCTGTATTACCTCCACCACCGTCCCAAAGATGCTGGTGAACAACCAGACACAGAGCAAAGTCATCACCTATGCAGGATGCATCGCACAGATGTATTTTTTTACACTATTTGGAGGTTGGGACCACTTCCTCCTGACTGTGATGGCCTATGACCGATATGTGGCCATCTGTCACCCCCTGCACTACATGGTCATCATGAACCCCCAGCTCTGTGGACTGCTGGTCCTGGTGTCCTCTATCATGAGTGCCCTGGATTCCTTGCCACAATGTTTGATGGTGTTGCAGCTCTCCTGTCCAGACTTGGAAATTCCCCACTTTTTCTGTGAACTCAAGCAGATGACCCAACTTGCCTGTTCTGACACCTTTCTTAATAACATTGTGATGTATTTTGCAACTGTGTTACTGGGTGGTGGTCCCCTGGCTGGGATCCTTTACTCTTACTCTAAGATCATGTCCTCCATACAAGCAATCCCATCAGCTCAGGGGAAGTATAAAGCATTTTCCACTTGTGCATCTTACCTCTCAGTTGTGACCTTATTTTATGATATGAGCCTAGGAGTGTATCTCAGCTCTGCTGGCACCCACAGCTCACAGTCAAGTGCAACAGCCTCAGTGATGTACACTGTGGTCACACCCATGCTGAACCCCTTCATCTACAGCCTCAGGAACAGAGACATAAAGGGGGCTCTGAAAAGATTCTTTCAGGTGTCTGGTAAAATAGGGACCATCATCCTGAATCAGAAAATGTGACCTTGCTTTCTTGGCTCTAAGAGGAAAACCAGAAAGTTTCTTTAATCAGATTGTGGTTTGCAAACTTGCTCCTTCATTTTCTGTGTTGTAATTTACATTTCTTTGAGTTCAACTTCTCCATACTATTTAAAGTACTTTATGCCAGACACTTTTTCCCTTTCTCCTTATTCTAAGTTCATCATGGCTTTTTTTCCACCTGGATCAGAACTCTTTGTAAATTATAGTTTATTTCACAGCAACATGGATTTCTTAAGAATCATATCTTCTGAAAGGACGTACATTGTTGTAAGTTGTTCTTGTTTTATAAATAGAATAGTCATAAGTTGTATTACCATGTGGAATATTTGCACTTTGTGACTCACACTATTTATATACTTTCATTCCAGGAAAATCTGAAACCTCAATTTTAACTTTTGTGTCCCTCTTTCTTTGTGCATCAGTACCTTAGTGGCTTTCCCTGAGGATGTAGACTTGACTATTGTTCCTTGTAAGTCTCAGCCTGTTGGCAGTAATGCTATAGGATAGGAAGACTGGGGGACCAGCCTTGGGCCCTGCTACTTGTTTCTCAGACCATACTTAATGTTGAGGCTGGATAGCCTCTTGGGGTCCTTATTATAATTGCAACAACCATCATGGAACTATAAAAACATAAAGTTTATTTCTCATCAGTCCTGGAGGGTCACAGCATCCTGAGGGCCACAGAAGGTCTCTCAATGGGGGGCAAGGAGGGGGAGGGAGAGAGAGAGAGAGAACAGATTGAGTTGGATGGGGAGGCTTGGGTGCTTCCCTAGCAGCCTTATCACACAGCGAGCAGTAGGGTTATTTGACATGGATGCCTCTTAAACAGATGTCTCATACATCAAAAGTGTAGTGTCACTCTGGCTGGTGTGGCTCAGTGGACTGAGCACTGGCCTGCAAACCAAAGGGTCACCAGTTCGATTCCCAGTCAGGGCACATGCCTGGGTTGTGGGCCAGGTCCCCAGTAAGGGGCATGCAAGAGGCAACCACACATTGATGTTTCTCTCCCTCTCTTTCTCCTTCCCTTCCCCTCAGTCTAAAAATAAATAAATAAAATCTTTTTAAAAAAATATAACATCAGGCATTTACACTAGAAACATGCCATTGGGTTTTAGAACCAATCTCCCAGTTTTATTGTCTTATTCAGCCCAGTGTCCAGAAAATCTACCATAGTACCTGGAAAAAACTGATTATCACATATATGAGATTTGTCCAGAAGGTATTCAGCCATCTAGTGTGAAAAATAGACACGTTTATTGAAGAAGATACAAGATATAAGAGACATTGTACAGAGGACAATGACACCTCAGTTCCCTTCAAAGTAGGAACCTTGGTACCTCACACAGTTCTCCCAATAGCCAAAAGTATTTGTGGAAGTCAACAACAACAAGGACTGACTACAACCAGATCATTTCAAAGTGGAGGAAAACTTCACTACATCCACCCCAAAGCACATTACACCATCGTTATAATGAAAACTGACACCACGTGTGGAAGGGGAGTATATAGGGACAAAGGCCATGACACTTCCAGAAGACCATTTTAGGAACAAAGTCCCCTCCCAAACAGAAGGTAGAGTCAGAATTTGGTACCCCAAAGCTTGGAGAAACCCCTCTCCCACCTTGGACACACATAAAGCCCCAAGAACTAACAGACTGTGTGCACAAACTCACTCTCCTATTAGCCCTCATCCACTCTGGATCATACTTTTCTTTCCCAGGTGCTCCCTTGCCCAGGCCTCTTTCTTTTTCTCTACCTGAATAAAACCTGCTTTATTGTCACCCCCATTTGTCCTTGAAATCTTTCCCAGGACAGTCAAGGACCTGGAGGTCACCTGGCACACACAATTTCCCCAAATGCTTGGGGCAGGTGAAGCCCCTTGTGCAGAGACAGTTCAGTAACAGATCCATGAGAGGGGCAGAGACAAAGGGACAACGAGGTGTATGTGACATTCTGAGCTAAATAAAAGTGAGGTAAGGCACCTGGAGCATCGGAGGGGAGAAGGGTCATTAGCAAGAGAGTAAAATAAGCAGATGTTCAGTAATTAAGAGTTTGTCCTGCTCTTTACTTTGGTCATAAAGAGTTAACTCTGATGATTACTTTTATTATGGGCAGGCCCTGAATTTAAAATTTTTCTTATATTGTAGTGGTGTTTATTTTTTATTGTTTTATGGTTTATGCTTTTACAATTGTTCCATTTTTTCCCCTTCTGGCTCCAGCACCCAGCCCAGGCCATCTTCCATAGTCAACCTCCACATCATTGTTCATGCCCATGAGTCCTTTGCATATATTCTTTGACTAATCCCTCCACCTTCCTTCAACTAGTCCCCACCTCCCCTCTCCCCCATACAGCTATTCAGTCCCCTATTCAGCCTATTCTGTGGTTCTTTGCTTCTGGTTCTATTTTGCTCACTAGTTTGTTTTGTTCATTAGATTCCTTTTGAGTGAGATCATATATTTGTCTTTCACCAATTGGCTTATTTCACTTAGCATAATAGTATCTAGTTCCATCCCTGCTGTGGTAAAAGGTAGGAATTCCTTATTTTTTCTGCTGTGTAGTATTCCATTGTGTAAATGTACCACAGTTTTTTAATCCATTCAACTACTGATGGGCACTTAGGACATTTCCAGCACTTGCCTGTTGTAAATAGTGCTGCTATGAACACAGGGGTGCATGAATACTTCTGAATTGGTGTCTCGAGATCCTTAGAGTATAATCCCAGCAGTGAAATCACTGGGTCAAAAGGCAGTTCCATTTTTAATTTTTTAAAGACTTAATTTATTTATTTTTAGAGAGAGGGGAAGGGATAGAGAAAGAGAGGGAGAGAAACATCAATGTGTAGTTGCCTCACACATGGCCCCCATTGGGGACTTGGCCAGCATCCCGGGCATGTGTCGAACCAGCAACCCTTTAGTTTGCAGCCCATACTCAATCCACTGAGCTACACCAGCCAGGGCCATCTTTATTTTTTTTGAGAAACTTCCATACCGTTTTCCACAGTGGTTAAACCAGTCTGCATTCTCACCACAATGAACCGGAGTTCCTTTTCCTCCACATCCTCGTCAGCACTTGTTTGTTGATTTATTAATGATAAGCATTTTGGCAGGTGTGAGGTGATATTTCATTGTGGCTTTAATTTGCATCTCTCTAATGGCTGATGATGTTCAGACTTTTTTCATATGTCTATGGGCCATTTGTATGTCCTCCTTGGAGAAGTGTCTATTCAGGTCCTTTGCCCATTTTTTTCAGTTTTTTTTTTTTTTTAATTGTGGTTCAAGTACAGTTTTCTGCCTTTTCTCCCACCCCTCATCACCACCCCAGCCCTCCCTGCCTCCCTCCCCCATTTCCACCACCCCTTGTTATTGTCCATGTGTCCTTTATAATTGTTCCTGTAAACCCTTCACCCTTTTCCCCCATTATCCCCTCCCACCTCCCCTCTGATCACTGTTGGATTGTTTGTTTTCCTGGTTTTGAGTCATATGAGTTCCTGATATATTTTGGAGATTAAAACCTTGTCCAATGTATCATTGGCAAATATGTTCTCCCATCCAGTCAGTTCCTTTTTCATTTTGGTGATGGTTTCTTTAGCCATGCAGAAACTTTTTAATTTGATGTAGTCCCACTTGTTTATTTTTTTTCTCTATCTCCCTTGCCCTAGGTGATGTATCTGCTAAAATATTGTTACATGAGCTATCTGCAATTTTACTGCCTATGTTTTTCATTAGGATTTTTATGGTATTCTGGCTTACATTTAAGGCTTTTATCTAGTTTTAGTTTACTCTGCTGTATTATGTAATATGGTGGTTTAGTTTCATTTTTTTTGCAAGTACCAGTCAAGTCCTCCCGACTCCATTTATTTAAGAGGTTGTCTGTATACTATTTTAGGTTTGTGCCCCCTTTGCCAAATATTAATTGACCATAAAGACATAGTTTTATTTCTGGACAATCTATTCTGTTCCATTGATCTATGAGTCTATTCTTATGCCCATGCCACACTGTTTTGATCACAGTGGCCTTGTAGTATAATTTTGTATCAGGTATTGTGTTCCCTCCAACTTTGTTCTTCTTTTCAAGATAGCTGAGGATATTCAGGGTCTTTTTTTTTTGTTCCATATATATTTTTGGAGTACTTGTTCTAGTTTGTGAAATATGCTATCAATATTTTAATAAGATTTGCTTTGAATCTGTACATTGCTTTAAGTAGTATGGATATTTTAGTGATGTTAATTCTTCTAATCTGTGAACATGGTATATGCTTCCACTTATTTGTATCTTCCTCAGTTTTTTTCTCTGGTGTACTATAGTTCCAAGTACAGATCTTTTAATTCCATGATTAATTTTATTCCTAGGTATGTTTATTTTGCTGTTGCTGTAGTAAGGGCAAGTTTTTTCTTTGTCTCTCCTTCTGATAGTTCATTGTTGGTACAAAATGCCATCAATTTCTGAATATTGGCTTTGTATCCTGCTACTTGCTGAATTTACTTATTAGATTGAGTAGTTTTTTCATGGAGCCTATAAAGTTTTCTGTGTACACTATGGTGACATCTGTGAATAATGAAAGTTTTACTTCTTTTTTTTCCAATGTGGATGCTTTTCATTTCTTCCCTTTGAAGAAATAAAATCACTGTGCCTCTGTAGTACTCTGTTGAATAAGAGTGGTGAAAGCAGACCCCCTTGTCTTGATCTTGATCTTAAGGGAAATGCTTGTAGTTTCTGTCCATTGAGTATGATACTGGTAGTTGGTTTTTTATATATGGCCTTTTTCATGTTTGGATATGCTCCCTTTATTCCCACTTTGTTGAGTGTTTTATCATAAATTGGTGCTGGATAATATCAAATACTTTTTCTGCATCTATTGACATGATGCAGAAAAATCACATTTTTCACATGTATTTTTCTGCATCATGTCAATAGATGCAGAAAAAGTATTTGATATTATGTGATTTTTTTGTCTTTCACTTTGTTTATGTTATGTATCATGTCCAAATTTAAAATTTTTAGATTTCCAGCCAAGATGGAAGTGTAGATAGATAGACAGTGCCTCCTTGCACAACCAAAAGAAGGACAACAACAAATTTAAAAACAAAAAAAAAATAACCAGAACCACCAGAAAATTGAACTGTATGGAAGCCCAACAACCAAGGAGTTAAAGAAAAAAATATTCATCCAGACTGGTAGGATGCCGGAGATGCGCAGCCAAGGTGAACAGGTCTCACAGCAAGGAGGCGGCTGGAGGACTGGGGACAGGCAAGGCAGCAGCTGGTGGAGCAGGCAGTCCCACATCTGTATGCAGATAAACCTGGAGGAACAACTAGGGCACAAAACAGACCACACAACCCAGGTTTCTAGTGTAGGGAAATAAAGCCTCAAAACCTCTGACTGAAAAAAACTTGATGGGGTTGTGGCAGCAGGAGAATCTCCCAGCCTCACAGGAGAGTTTGTTGGAGAGACCCAGAGTCCTAGAACATACACAAAACCACCCACCTGAGAATCAGCAGCAGAAGGGCCCAATTTGTTTGTGGACAACAGAGGAAGAGACTGAAAGCTGGCTGAGAGCTGAGCCAATGGCACTGTTTCCTCTAAGACCCCTCACCCACACACAGTATCACAACACAACATGGCTTGCCCTGCTCTGGCAAATACCGAAGGCTCTGCCCCTAACTATGTAACCGGTGCACTGAGACAAAAAATATGGCCCAAATGAAAGAAAAGATCAAAGCTCCGGAAAAAATACAACTAAGCAACAAGGAGATAGTCAATCTATCAGATGCAGAGTTCAAAACACTGGTAATCAGGATGCTCACAGAATTGGTTGAGTTTGGTCACAAAATAAAGGAAAAAGTGAAGGCTATGAAAAGTGAAATAAAGGAAAATGCACAGGAAACCAACAGTGACGGGAAGGAAACTGGGACTCAAATCAATGGTTTGGAACAAGAGAAAGAAATGAACATTCAACCAGAACAGAATAAAGAAACAAGAATTCAAAAAAAATGAGGAGAGGCTTAGGAACCTCTAGGACAACTTTAAACATTCCAAAATCCAAATCTTAGGGGTACCAGAAGGGGAAGAGGAGAAGCAACCAATTGAAAACTTATTTGAAAACAATGAAGGAGAACTTCCCCAATCTGGCAAAGGGGATAGACTTCCAGAAAGTCCAGGAAGCTCAGAGAGTCCCAAATAATTTGGACTCAAGGAGGGACACACCAAGGCACATCATAATTACATTAGCCAAGATGAAAATGAAGGAGAGAATTCTAGAAGCAGCAAGGGATAAGGGGACAGTCACCTAAAAGGAGTTCCCATCAGACTGTCAGCTGATTTCTCAAAAGAGACCTTACAGGCAAGAAGGGGCTGGAAAGAAGTATTCCAAGTCATGAAAGGCAAGGACCTACATTCAAGATGACTCTATCCAGCAAAGCTATCATTTAGAATGGAAGGGCAAATAAAGTGCTTCCCAGATAAGGTTAAGTTCAAGGAGTTCATCATCACCAAGCCCTTATTATATGAAATGTTAAAGGGATTTATCTAAGAAAAAGATGATCAAAAATACACACAGTAAAATGACAACAAACTCACGCCTATCAACAACTGAACCTGAAAAAATGAAAAAAAAATGAACTAAGCAAACAATAGAACAGGAACAGAATCACAAAAATGGAAATCACATGGAGAGTTATCAGCTGGGAGATGAAAGGGAAGAATAGGGGAAAAGGTACAGGGAATAAGAAGCATAAATTGTAGGTAGAAAAAAAACAGGGGGAAGTTAAGAATAGTACAGGAAATGGAGAAGCCAAAGAACTTATATGCATGACTCATAGACATGAACTAAAGTTGGAGAATGCTTCTGGGAAGGGGGTTGAAGGGTGGAGGGGAATAAAGGGGGGGAATGGGACAACTGTAATAACATAATGAAATATATTTAAAAGAAAAAAAAATTTAAAAATTTTAAGAGACACGTAAAAGTTTCTATTTGGCTTCCAGGTGTCCGTTGCCTTCGGCTCACATTTTCCACATACACAAATGTGGTTATTCATTCTGAATCCCTACATTAGTGACCAAGATTAATTTTTAGCATGTATCTATCTAATTTTCCTATTATCATTTATTGGAGATGTTATCCTTTCCCCTTTATTATATTGTTGGCTCCTTTCTCCAAAATTAATGACCTTATTATGTGGGTTTATTTCTGGGTTCTCTATTCTGTTTCATTGATCTCTGAGTCTGTTTTTATGCCAGTTCCATACTGCTTTAATTACTGTAG
>PVKU01017343.1:0-11784 GCA_004027475.1 Anoura caudifer | reverse complement strand
TCGGTCTCCTTGTTCTTTTAATCTTGAATGTTCAAAGCCCAGTTTGCCTGTATGCTCAACAGTCCTGATGAAAAATGGTCTTCATCTCTCAGTGTCCCTGCTCTACCTCACTGTAGCTAAATAAATATTGCAAGATTGAAGCATTTCTGAACTGATGTACACATCTAAAGAACTGTGTTTTAAAACCTAAGCCAAAAATTTTTCTGATATACAAAAATATAGAGAACAATTTAACACACACATATATTTCATCACCTAACTTAGGGTTATAATTAACTTACACTCAAAAGAAAACACTGCCCTTTTCTTGGTTTATCAATTTTTATAATTTTATGATTTTATAATGTTTCCAAGATTACAAAACACCATACATTATATGTTATGTTTTAAAGTTTAAACCACGTATAATAGTGTTATAATCTAAACATTACATTTAATGTCTAAAATGTTTCATAAATGGACAATGCACGGATTTTACTTCCTGTTAACTCAGCACAATGGGGACAAAACACATCCCTCACACCACTGATGAGCATGTGACTCTGGGCGCATATAAATGAATCTTATGGTGAAGAAAATGCTGAGGAGTGTTCATAGGATCATTTAATTTACTTTAACGAATAAAAATTCTGCTCCTAGTATTGATGAAATTCAACCTGGAAATTCTATTCTCATTTTTCATCAGTAGAAAAGGACAGATGGTTGGGTAACATGAAGAAATAAAGTTATTAACATTCTCCAGTTGGGAATTGTTCTTATTCCCAAACTGTGAATAAGCCGTAAGAAAGCTGTTGGTCAAGTAAAAGAGAATGAAACAGCAAACCAACGTGAGAATGACCTGGGTGGCTTTGTGCTCAGGAGAGCTTCGTGAAGAGGACACTCTACTGCGGACGTGCTGAGCAGCTCTGTGGTGTCTGGTAAGGACAGTCACGATGTAGACACTGTTACACGCCATGAGGGACAGGAAGAGCAAGTCCTGAATGATCACGGCACTGAGAAATGTCACAGCTACTGGGTGATCATATCTACTGACCTTACAGAAGGGACTATAGTACCCATTGGTATCATCAGTGGTATTCCTGTTGGCCACAGCTTTTAGGATAATCTCAGAATAGATGACCATGTTGACAATCCAGCAGAGAAATATGGAGGGTTGAATGAGTGTAGACACATTGTTCTTGAGCCAGGCCCATTTACAGCTGTTCATACCAATGGTCACCGCCTGGAACATGCTCTGCAGGGAGGTTGTGTACAGAGAAATACTGCGGGAAACTCTCTGAATGTAGAGAACTATTTTACATCCAGTGTCACCTACCTCGCGACTCATTCCAAAGGAACTAATTATATTTGGAACCCCTCTGAATAGGAGGGTCAGGATGTTAGCCAAAGTTAAGTGGGCAACGATCCCATCAGCAGGCTTCTTCTTACGGGGGAGAGTGAGGAAGATGTACATGTATAAAGTAAACAGCAAGGAGTTCCCCAGGAAGCCAACGCCAGTTTGAATGGTGAGGGAGATCCCAAACAAGGCGTCTCTGGAAATCACTGTGTGTCCGTCTCTCGTAGATCTTCCAGCCACGGACAGCGCATCCTATAGACAAAGATTTTGACCATGAATGTAAACATAAAAAACAATTAACACTGAGAAATAGTTGCTCAAATTTCAGGGAGATACAAATGTAAAGGGAATGTAATATCAAGCCCTATGGAGAAGAAAGTTATTTGCCAGAAACATAACTTCCAATTCTGGCATGCAGCATGGATTAGGGTATACAGGTGAATTTAGACTTAAAGTGAATAGACTTACGTAGAAAAAAAGGAAAACAGGGAAGAAAAAAGAACAACAATTATACTTCTGAAAGTATGGTACAGCAGCAAAAATCTTAGAGACAGCAGAAGTACTGTAAATAGCAGGGAAAAGGACTGATACATGCCACAGAAGCAGAAAGACAGAACAGCGAACAAAATGACACATAATTATTGGTAAGAAAAGGATTAAATATATACTTCAAAGAAATAAAATACAGTCAAGTATTTAAACTCAGCCCTGAAAACAAGTGACTAAAAACCAAACAGAATGTGCAGCCAAGAAAGAGAAGCAAGGACCAGAAACAGACACCTGTTGGGAGGAGCCCTCCCAAGCTGAACAGCCAAGGGGGCTGGAGAGAGCCACCGACCACCGCATATCAGGGCATCAACACTCAAATTGTTTCAGTCTACAGTCCAGTATGTCGGGTAAAATAACAAACACAAGAAAATGTGTCAGTTCTACGTTGGAAGGTTTTTGGAAAGCCATGTAAAGAAGAAAAATGAAAACAACCATGAAGACAAAGCAGAAATTTTAAAAAGAGAAAAGAAAACTTAAAAAATGAGAAATTAACCAGTAAAGAAGAAAAGAAAAAATGAACAACAAATTCTTAAAGCTGGCATTTAAAAGAAGCCTGATTGTACATAAAGAATGAACACAAAGAAGAAAGCTGAAACAGAGGGGAGCACAGCTAAAAGACTGAGTTCACATTTGAAATGAGGAGAATAAAACAAGGAGCAGAAATTCTGGAAAGCACGTACCATCTCCTTGCTACGAAGAGCCGCCAGTCACAGCAGCATCCTCACCCCAGCCTGTCTCTGGCTGGTCTCCATGGGCCCCTGCAGGTGGGCCACTCTCAGCTGTGCTGTACATTAATAGCAGGAACCGGCTTATGAGGAGGGGGCTGAGTGACTTCATCTCCCCCTGGGCACCAGCCACTTTGTTATCCAAGCTGGAAATTGCCTTGTGTACAGTGACTCATCCTGGCGTGTCCACAGGAACCCAAGCTGCTGTCCCCAGTGCAGAGCGTCCCCTGTTAGGTTATTAGGATCATCAGTTACAACTAGGCAATCTCCTCCTGAGCTGACACATGGCCTCTGAGTGGAACTAAGTGCTAAATTATTCCTCAGTGTCCCAGAGCAATGACAGGAAGCTCATCAGAATTTCATGCTCCCTGCTAACAGTGAGGATTTTCAGTGTGACACTGGCCGCAGGGCAGCAGCCCTGAGCTGGGGGCTGACGGGCTGCTCAGGGCTGAATTTCGAGTTTCTGAGATGTTCACACAAAACCAGCCCATTGCATTGTCCTCTTGTGTGACCAAAGCTGAGGTTTTACTTGAATTCCCAATACATATTCAATGATCTCACTTCAAGAACTTTAAACAATAGGAAAAACTACCATTTTTTAAAATTGAAGTTTGCATTTTGAAATAACTGTGTATTCACAGGAAAACATGAGGGTGCTACAGAGAAGCCCCACTCCCCCTTCCTCCGCTTCCCCCAGTGGTGCATCATTCCTAAGTACAGTCCTATATGAGTGGGGTGACTGTGGGGTGTGCCGCTGTGGTCTCATGTCCTGTCACCACAGGGTGCACTCAAGTGACCTCCGCCTCCATCCAAACACAGGACTCTTCCATCCCCATGAAGGTTTCCCTCCTGCTGCCTCTTCATGCCCACACCCACCCCACCATGGTTCTCGGCTCCATCTCTGTCATTTTGCCTTTTCAAGAATGTTATTTAGTCATATAATTCAGCAGCATATAATCTTGGGATCAGCTTTTATCACTGGGCATCATTCTCTGCATTTCCCCTATTGTCCCACGTCTCAATAGCTCCATCCTTCTTATTGTTGAGTGAGACTCCTCATGTGGGTGCACCACACTTGGATTAATATCCCCTACTGAGGGACATTAGAGTTGTCTTGTAGTTGGGTTGTTAGAAGTAAACAAGTGTGTTTATTAAAAGAACAACTGTGTTCAGGATTCAGGGTAAACATGAGTTTTCATCTCTCTGAGGTGAGTGCCCAGGAGTACGATGATGGATTGCAGGATATGCATATTTTCCATTTTTTACAAAACTGAAACCTGTTTCCCAGACTGGCTACATCTCCTCACATGGCCACCAGCCGCGTGTGAGATCCAGTTTCCCTCCCTCCTCTCCCACGTGTAGTGTTGTCAGTACCCTTGTTAAACTGTGTAAATAACACATTACATAAAACTCACCATCTTATCTGTAAGTCCATAGCGCAGTGGTGTTTCATATACTCACCGTGATGTGCAACAGAGCTTCAAAACCCTCTCATCTTGCTAATCGAAAACTCTACCCAGTAAATGAAAGTTCTTTCCCCCTTTTCCCCACACACAGGTGACCACCATTCTCCGCTCTGTTGCTGTGAACTTGACTACATGAGATGCCTCATAGAAGTGGACTCATTCAGTGTTTGTCTCTTTGTGCCTGGCAGATTGCCCTTAGCTTAATGTCCACACTGTACATGGACTAGGATTTCGTTCCA
This sequence comes from Anoura caudifer, assembly GCA_004027475.1. NCBI lineage: Eukaryota > Metazoa > Chordata > Mammalia > Chiroptera > Phyllostomidae > Anoura > Anoura caudifer. The sequence continues at coordinate 7,469 of PVKU01017343.1, read as the reverse complement.
TTTTAAGGCTGTTCCATTGTATGTATGTGTCACATGTGGTTCATCTTTTTATCCATCCACAGATACGGGTTTTTCCACTTCCAGGCAGCCATGCATTGTGCTAGTATGAATGTCATTGTGCAAACAAATATCTCCTCAAGCACTGCTTTCCATTCTTTCCAAACTGACCTGAAAGTGAAATCGCTGAAGCATGTGGTAGGTCTATTCTTAATTTGGGGGGAGTGGTCATACTCTCCCAGGGTGGTTTTAACACTCATTTGTCATCTTATGGCCTCAGTCCACAGCCAACACTGCCCGACCTCGGAGACCCCTCCTCCAAGGGTTCTAGAATCCCACACTCGAGATCCTTGCTGAGTAGGAGCGTTGCACACCAGTACATAAATCAGGGTTTTAGATACACGGAAGGCGGAAGGATGCAGGTTAATCCAACCATAAAATAAAGCATGCCTCCTGGTTCATTTAGGAACATGGCACTGTTAATTACCTAATTATTACTAAGTTGCCCTTGTTATAAAGTCTGGAGGGGTTCAATTTCATGTTCACATGATCCTGGTTCTCTTGTTCCAAGGTCTCCACAGTGAAGATACTGTGGGTGTCACAGGAGACGGGGATATTATGAAACCATCATTTGAGCTCCAACTATTCTAAGAAGGAAGGTACCAGTGAAATAGGAAGCAGAATTCTTAAAAGCACTTTTTGAGGAAAGATGACCACGGACTCAGAGACCACCTTGTCAGGGCCTCTCATGTCGGAGATGAACACTGAGTCTTTGGACAGGGGTCGGTGTGATCAGTGAAAGACACTGACCCCTGGACCTGTACTTCCTGCCCTTTGTCTTTGCCCAGACCATGAAATGCCTCTCCAGATTGGGGGACAGTAGCCCTTTGCCCATCTAGGGAGGGCAGGAAGGAGGAGCAAGGGGGAAGTGGGACCTGGGGGGCAGGTGCAGCGCCTCTGTGGAATCACCGTGACCTTCCGCCATGGTTGTGGGCCAAGAGGGGCTGCAGGGGCACTCCTGGTCATGGGGACACCAGGCCCCTTTCCTGCTGGCCTTCACCTCCTCAACCCCTCCCTACACTCCTCCCCACACAGGTAAAACTTTATAAGATGGTCTTGGATAACGGGGTGCTCTCTGTTCTGAGATCTGCAACAGCTGGAGCAGCCTGGCTCCGAGGCAGCTCCAGACTCAGGGGAGCCACACCATTTTGTTCCCCACTCTCTCATTTCCTTCAAAAGCCTTAAATAAGACACTGCATACTTGCACGTGAGCAGCAATTAAAATAAAATAAAAATAAATAAAAATAAATGCTTAGATGCTTGTTGTGCTTTCTGAAGAATCTAGAGTCACTAACACATTACTTTGTTTTCAATATCCATTATGTACGCTAGCACGTTAACAAAAATAAAAGCACTTCTTGTTCCACATTCCTAGGCCTAGAAGGGATCAGTGTTTGATTCTATGTCAGGGGCCAGATAGCCAAGGCCCCACGAGTTGAAGACCCCAGCAGATATGGACTCAGCCCAGCCCCTCTGATGGGGCCATGTCCGCTCCACAGTTCTTAAGGTCAACCCGACAGAAATATGAGTATGTGTGTGGCTGGGGTGGCCTTTCTGGGTGGGCAGACTTTCCTGAACACAGTAAATCAGAAGTTCTGTGGAGAGGACACTTCTTGGACAGAGTCCTCGGTCCAGAATTTGCAGGGTCTTCATGTGGCCTAAATCCCCTGTGCAGAGACTGAGAGAGGACCACAGCCAGAAACTGAGACTCCAGCTCCAAGGAGACCCCTCACCAGCACTCCTGAGCACCCCATGGATCTTTTCGAAGCTCACTGGAAGTTGTTCCAGGCAGTGGAGCAGGAAGTGTTGTTGAATCAGAAGAGATATGTAGAGGGGAGTGAGGGTGGTCAGGCAGAGGGTTGTGAATGCCTTAGCTACTTTAAGGAAAATATCAACGTCTTTCAATTTGCCAAAATCCAGGGGCTGATCCGGTCCTCTGCTGTTTATTGTGTCACTCACCCCATGGGTGTCTGTGGGTCAATCACAGCCCAGACCTGGAAGTTTTGTCCCATGTTCGACACTAACACCTGTTTCAGAAGCATCTTTCTTCCCAACCGGACTTCTTTGACTGAAGCACCCAGTAGAGTTTTCTGTGCTGTCGGCTCACGGACAAATACAAGGGACTGTATACAAGGGACTGTATACAAGGGACAAATACAAGGGCTGACAGTAAACACTCCAGGGACTTCCTGCTCATGATTCTTGGTTAGCACACGTCTCGCCCTGTAAGAGCAAAGCTGAGGGGTGGGGGGCCCTGAGACCTGCAGACCTCAGGGGGCTGGGGCTCTGCAGAGGGACCACACAGCACCAGCTGGCAGGAGCAGAGTTCACTGGTTGCCGGTCAGTTAAGAGTCATCTAGTGGAAAAACATCTTTCTTATTTGCAAAAATTGCGCACTCTTGTTCTCAGAGTCATCCCAAATGGGCTGTTGTATTTGATCCTCAGGCAGCCCGGGACCGGGGACTTCTATTGTCCTTCTCAGCCTCTCAGGTTGAGGCTCTGGGGAAAGAGGCTTGGTCCGTGTTCCTTGCCCACCACCTCATTTGGCCTGACCCTTTCTCCCACCCACTCAGTGGCTCCTTGAAGAGGCTGCATGGGATCCTGCTGGCCAAGGCTGGGGCAAGCCTCCTGGCAGGACAGGGTTGTCTGCTAAGCAGGGTCAGGTGCCTTGAGGAATGGGCCCTGCACTGTTGAACCCCACCCCTGGCCCCTTGGTCCACTGGTCCTCTCCAGAAACTGGGTCCCAGCTGACCGGAGGATCCATGTGGCTCCTGCTCAAGCCAAACTTCTCCCAGGTCCAACTCTCTCAGCCTCATATATGGAGCCACATGGGAGAAACTTGTGACTGCTCTATTTGGGTTGCTACCAATTTTAATGTGTGTTCTGTCACTGTGTTGTGTAGGAATGTGGATGATTTTGCTTTACATTTGAGGGACTTGGGTACTGGGAGGTGTACCTCACTTGAAGGACTTTGGTAGATCATTTGTCAAATCTGCATAAACTCCTTGAAAGCAGAGCCCTGGGGAGGTGTGTGGAGCAGGAAGGGGGTCTGCACCTGGGCCCAATACTATGTTTTCAGGGCTTCTGCCTCCAGGTTTTACCCAGGTGGTGTTGCTGACAGGTTGAAGGGAACCTCCTTGTTTTGCCCTTTGATTTGGCTGATGGCTGACAATCCTGGGCCTGAGCTGGGCAGAGCCACCTGCTCCCTAAGCACGTGGCCCTCACCTGAGAAGAGCTGAGTCACCCCAGCTCAGTAGCTACAGATTTAAATTGTGGGGCACACAGAGCTCGGGAAGCTGTGTGGTCAGGATGGGAGGCACCCCTGTTTGTGGATTTCCCTGGGAGGTGGGATCTCCAGGTGAAGACTGCAGCTACCCAAAGTACCTGTCCTGGGAGAATGACTGACCTAAAAGACTGCTCCTAACTCCAGCCTGCCCCACCCCCTGGACTCTTGTCCATGGCTCCCACCCACGCCCTTCTCTTTATGATCACCAAAGTTTCAAATCTTTCAGACCGTCCATTGATGCTGTGTGTGTGTGTATGTATGTGTTTCAACATGTCTGTGCAAAGATGAGTGCTGTGGTTTTGTTCCAACAAACTTCCTTACAGGGTTTCAATGCATCACGAGAGAACTGGCTCTTTCTGCTGGGTTCCCTGACCCTTGCTGGACCACCACCGAGGCACAGGAGCTGGGGCACTGCACCTGCAGGCTCATAGGCCACGTCCACTTGGTCAGTTGTTTGTTTTCTCTACAGGAAGTGTCTTTTCACCTTCAAGGCTGCAAACAGTCTCAGGGCTTGTTTCTCTACACTCTAAGTTTTTTGTTCAATTGACACGTTTCTTTTTAATTAAGGATTTGAGTAGGATGAAGCAACTTTCCATAGCATCTGAGGGACTTGTTTCTGGAACTGTGTCTTCATCCACCAGGACACCCAGCTCTCCTTGGCCACTGACCCCCGGCCCACTCACCCAGCACTCCATAAAACCAATCCACAAACCAGGGTCAAGGGAACTTCCTCGAAGTGATCAAGGGCATCTACAGAACACCCACAGCTAACAGCCCCTCAGAAAGAATGGATCCTTCTCCCAAGGTCGGAGACAAGATGACAATGTGTCCAGTCTTGCCCTGTCCCTCAACACCGCACCGGAGGTGCTAAGTGGAGAAATAGGGCAAGAAAGTTAAAAGAAAGGAGTGTGGATAGGAAAGGAGGAAGGAAAATTCTCTATTGACAGATGATATGATCCTATACATAGAAAATCTTGAGGAACCCACTACAAATAATTGGAATTAATAAATAAGTTTGTCATGGTTGCGGAATAAAAGCAATACGTAAAAAAACCAATTGTATTTGTCTATATTGATACTCGGAAATGAATTGCTCCACCAAAAACATTTTGTGTTTAATCCCTAAACATCTGCCAGGGAGGAAGTGAGGTCTCAGCAGGAATAGAACTCTGCTGGAGCCTTGATCTCAGACTCTCCAGCATCCAGCATGTTTGCATTGTTTAAGCCACCTGGTCTGCAGTATTTTGTTATAACAGCTTACGATGCCTAGCACCACTTATAATAAAGAATTTGGAAGTAAATTGAAGAAAGCAAATTTTGTCAAGCTAGAGTCAAAAAGAATAAAATACAGAGAAATGTTTTCTAAAGAACTGCAAAACTATGTTTTCCAGACAGTGCAAAACTATACTCTAAAAACTATACTCTAAAAGACAAATACTGTTGAAAGAACCAATAGATGTAGCCATGAAGAGAGACATCCGTGTTACATACCAGGCTGGTCACCGTTACTGGGTGGGAATATGCCTCCAAATGACATGCTGGTTCAATAGGAATGCTCCTGGAATCCCAAAATACTTCTCTGCAGAAACTGGCAATCCAATTCCAAAATTTATATAAAATCGCAAGAGACTTAGAGTTGCCCACACAAATCATGAAAAAGAAGAGTGAGGCAGAAAGTCTTCTCCTTCCCAATACAAAGAGTACGATATTCTCCCAGGCCCTATCTGCAGGCTGTGTTTGCACAGTCTCAGTTACCCATGCTCAACCCTGGTGGAAAGTCATGCATGGAAAACTCCAGAAACAAACAATGTATGCGTTTGCAATTGCAGGCCATTCTGCATAACATGGTGAAATGTTGTGCTGTTCCACTCTGTCCTTCCTGAGAGGTGAATCATTCCTGGGTCAAGTGTAGCAACACTGTCTACTCCACCTGCTCCTGAGTCCCTCAGGAGCCGCCTCAGCCATCAGATGGACGGCAGCACTGCACTGCTGTGTCCCAGTGACCCTCGCAGAGGCCGAATGCTGTGTCACAAAGCCTGCGACTCATGCCACCTCATCGCAGAGGCACGGCACCATCTCACATCATCACATAAGGAAAAGGGAGCACAGTACAATGAGGTATTTGGAGAGAGAGACCACGTCCACATAAACTTTTGTTACAGTAATTATTATCATTGTTCTATTTTATTCTTAGTTATTGTTGTTAACCTCTTACTGTGCCTATTTCATCAATTAACCTTGATCTTAGGTGTGTATTTATAGGAAAAAAAAAGCATGCATAGGGTTTGGTACTAGCCAGGGTTTCAGCATCCTTGAGTTCTTGGAACACATGCGCTGTGGGTAACGAGGGCTGTTGTGTCGCAGAGGAGCAGGGATCCAGACAGTGTGGTCCTGGCAGAGAGACAGATGCTTGATTGATGAGCTGGCATTGAGGATCCAAAATAAACCCATGCATCTACAGCAGGGGTGTCAAATTCATTGTCACCAGGGGCCACATCAGCCTCACAGTTGCCTTCAAAGGGCCGTGTGTAACTTTAGGACTGTATAAATGTAACTACTCCTTTACAGTTAGGTGAGAGCTCTGTGCTACTGCCAGGAAGAAACAAGGTACCGGGCTGGATAAAACAAGGTGGAGGGTTGGATTCGGCCTGTGGGCCTTGTGTTTGCCACCTATGATGCAGAGCAACAGGAAAAAAAAATCCAAAACATAAGGATAGTGTAAACAGCCTCTGGAACAACTTCACAGACCCAACATTCACATCATAAGAATGCCAGGAGAAGAGAAACAACAAGAAATTTGAAAGTTAGTGGAGTGAAATAGTGAAAGAAAACTTCCCTAATTTGGTGAAGGAAATGGACATGCAAGGCCAGGAAGCACAGAGAGTCCCAATTATGATGGATGCACAGAAGCCCACTCCAAGACACATCCTATTTTAAAGGCCAAAGGTTAAAGACAAAGAGACTCTTAAAAGCAAGAGGAAACAATTTAGTTACCAGAAGGTTCCCCTGATGAGAGGTGGAAGGGGGAGCATAGATGAAGAGATGAGGAGACTAAGAAGTACAAACGGGTCGTTAGGGAATAGCCATGAGGATGTGAAACACAATATAGGAAATGGAGGAGCCAAAGAACTTATATGCATAACCCATGGACGTGAACAATGTTGGGGGAATTGCTGGATGGAGTTGCAGGGGTGCTGGATGGAGGGAGGCAAAGGAGAAAAAATTGGGATAACTCTAATAACATAATCAATAAAATATAATTAGAAAAGGAAAGTGCACCACTGGGGAGACTGGTGAAATTGAGCAGGGCCAGAGGATTAGATGACAGTCCAATATCCACGTGAACGAACATCCTGGTTTCTAGGGCTGCCTTGTGATTATGTAGGGAAACCCTGTTTGTAGAAAATACACACTAAATTATCTATGGATGAAGAGTATCAGGAAAGCAATTTTCTCACACACCTGTGTCTGGATTTTCTCTGTGATGGTTTCAAAATTATAAGAAAAATTGAGTTTCTAACTTCCCAGTAAGAAAAGACCAGGCCCAGCTGGTTTTACTTGGTTAATTCTATCAAGAATTTAAGGAATAATTAAAGTCAGTACTGTGGAAAATTTTTTAGGAAATAGAGGAGAAAATACTTCCCAAACCATTTTATGAGCTCAGCATAACTCGAACTAGACAAGGACATTAAAGAATAGAAAATCACAGAGTAGTATCCCTCATGACCACAGGCGCAAAAATCCTCCACAAAATATTAGCAAATTGAAGCAGCAATATGTAATAGAACAGGAGGTCACCACTGTCTTGTGACGTGACCTTGGCATTTTACTTCACTGCTCTGAACCTCAGGTTCCTCTTACACCCTGCCTGAGGACAGGGCCTGCGACATTGTTGATGACAAATTCTCCATCCCTTCTCAGTGGAAGGCGTGGGGCTGGACCTTTAACAGAACTTCAGCCCACCAGGCACAGCCATTGGGTGGAAGAGCAGGAAGGTTACCTGGCTCAGAACAATCGGTTTCTCTATTCCCAGGACTTGCATCTGGAGCAGACACACCTGGTGACCAAAGGCAGAGATGACAGACCATGCTGGTGGCACCCGCAGTTCCCAAATCAGAGTTGTCCC
>PVKU01017342.1:0-11792 GCA_004027475.1 Anoura caudifer | reverse complement strand
ACTTGAGGATTGTAAATTGTGCTGCTATGAACCTTGGGGTGCATAGGTTCCATTGGATTGGTTCAGGGTTCTTAGGATATAATTCTAGCAGCAGAATTGCTAGGTCCAAATGCAGTTCCACTTTAAATTTTCTGAGGAAATTCTATACTGTCTTCCATAGTGGTTGCACCAGTCTGCAATACCACCAACAGTTCACTAGAGGTTCCTTTTCTTCACAAACTCTGCAACAGTTGTTTGTTGCTTTCTTTATGATGGCCATTCTGACTGGTGTGAAGTGGTAACTCATTGTGGTTTGAATTTGCATCTCTTTGATCGCTAGCAATATGGAGCATCTTATCAAATGTCTCTGGACCCTCTGTATGTCCTCCTTGGAGAAGTATCTGTTCAAATCCTTTACCCATTTTTTTTTAATTGCACTGCTTTTCTTTTAAAGTTGAGTCATGTGAGATCTTTATGTATTTTGGAGATCAAACCCTTGTCTGAGGTATCATTGGCAAATATGTTTTCCCATATGGTTGGTTCTATTTTCATTTCAATGATATTTTCTTTAGCCATGAAGAAACTTTATATGTTGATGAGATCCCATTTGTTTATTCTGTCCTTTATGCCCCTTGTTCTAGGGGATATATCAGTGAAAATATTACTGTGTGAAATATCTGAGATTTTTCTGCCTATGTTCTCCTCTAGGACTTTAATGGTGTAATAACTTGTATTTAAGTCTTTTAGCCACCTTGAATTTATTTTTATGTAAGGTGAAAGTTGGTGATCAAGTTTCATGTTTTACATGTAGCTGTCCAACTCTGCCAACAGCACTTGTTGAGGAAGTCCCCTTTGTCAAATATTAATTCACTGTAGAGAATTGGGTTTATTTCTGGTCTTTTTATTCTGATCTGTTGGTCCATGTGTTTCTTCTTATGCCAGTACTAAGCTGTTTTGATTACAATGGCCTTGTAATGCAGTTTGACATCAGGTATTGTGATCCCTCCTACTTTGCTCTTCTTTCTCAAAATGACTGAAGCTATTCTGGGTCATTTATGTTTCCATATAAATTTTTGAAGTTTTTTTTAATTTTTCTGTGAATTATGCCATTGGTACTTTAATATGTATTGCATTAAATCTATAAATTGGTTTGGATAGTATGGCCATTTTGATTATGTTAATTCTTCCAATACATGAGCATGGTACATGCTTCCATTTGTTTGTGTCTTCCTTAATTTATTTCTTCAGTGTTGTGTAGTTTTCTGATTATAAGTCTTTTACCTCCTTGGTTAGATTTATCCCTAGGTACTTCATTTTTCTTGTTTCTATTCCAAATGATTTTTTTCTGATTTCTGTTTCTGATATTTCATTGTTTGTATACAAAATGCTTTTAATTTCTGAATATTGACTGTATCCCACTATTGGGCAAAATTCATTTATTATCAGTTTTTAATAAATGAAATTCCCTTATAGTATTTTCTATGTACACTATCATGTCATCTACAAACAATGACAGTTTTGTTTCCTCTTCCAATTTGAATGCCTTTTATTTCTCTTTCCTCTCTAATTGCTGTGGCTAGGACTTTCAATAATATGTTGAATAGAAGTGGTGAAATTGGTCAAATTTGTCTTGTTCCTGATCTTATTGGGACAGGTGTTAGTTTTTGTCCATTGAGTATGATGTCGAGGTCTCTTGCATATGGCCTTTATTATGTTGAGGAATGCTCCCTCTATTCTCACTTTGCTGGGTGTTTTTTATGATAAATGGGTACTATGCTTTATCAAATGCTTTTTCTGCATCTATTTATATCATCATGTGATTTTAGTATTTTGTTTTGTTTATGTGATGTATTACATTTATTGCTGTCTTGAAGACAGTAATGACATCTGATTCTTTGGTTATCTCCATTTCATTTAATTCTTTTAGTGGGCAGTCTTCCTTTCCTTTTGATTCCATGTCCTTTTTTGTCTTCCTATTTTAGTTGACTCTTTTCATTTCTTTCTGTGCTTCCTGATGTTTTGCTTTACTAGCTGTATTAGTAGGGTGAACTTCTATGATAGGAACTCTTTGGGGTCAGTGGTGTGGTCTCTTTGATCTCCTTCTCTGGATGTTCTAGGTTTGCCCTATCTTCTGTTTGTGTGAGCTCTCCTGTTGTACTGGGGTTTTCACCTTTTGGTAGTTCCTTTTTTGGTGTTTTTTCTCCTCCAATATGTTCACAGCTCTCACTTATTCTTGTATGTGATCACTGGCAGAGGGTGGGCAAAATGGATTAAGACAGCAGGAGAGTATTTTATGGGATTTAAAGTACCAGCAAGTAGAGAAGAGTTAGGAGATTGTTTGGATAAGTATAGCATTAACTGTGATATTTCACCCAATGAAACACTTTTTATAAAAGGTGAAAGAGAGATAAGACTCTTGTTAGAGGGGAGGATGATTGTGAGCTGAATCTAGAAAATAGAGCACTTGTGCAAAGTTAGATGATGAGATATAGTGACAGTGAAGGACAAAAAGTAGGCATAGTGTAAGAGAGAATAGAGTTAACTACAACAATAATAATGCTCAGGATTAAAGCAAAATGGGCTAAGATCAGGGAGTGTTGCTGTGTAGTATGTACTATTGTATGGAACAACAATTATTTACAATAATATGTGAATAACAATAATATGACAAGGAATATATGATTTGAATAAGCAGAATAGCAATTACCCAATGAAGAGCTGTGTGTTATTGGAACACAGGTAAAGTGAAAGAAGGACAATTAAAATATAATACAGAGAGAATAAGGAAAACCAGTCAAACAGTGAAATTAAAAAGAGAAATAAAACAAGGAAAACTAAACATAAAAAAAGAGAAATAAAAATACCAATAAAATAAAAGTGATAAAAACAATGATAAAATTAGTGTTTACACATAACAATAAAATGCTAGCTCTATGGGATAGCAAAGTGACATTTGTCTCAGTTTCTCAGTTTTGGGGGTTAGCCTTTGGATCTGTCTCCTTTGGATCTGTCTCTGGACCCATGGTAACCCCATGTCTTGTGTTCTCACTTTGGGGAACCAAAAAAAAAAAAAGGAAAAAAAAAGATAGAGGAAAGAATAAAAATAAGCCTCCTGCTTACTTTAAACCCATTCAGTGAGTTCTGTTGGTCTTCCTAGATGCCACAGGAAGAGGGGTGCTGGGCTTCACTTTTCCCTTTTCTTATGTTTTTGAATGAATGGGGACCAGGTCTAGGCTGCAATATTTACAGTTTCTTGGCCTCCATCCCAGTTCCTCTGTGGGCAGCTAGGCTCAAATCTGCCATTCAGCTGTGCACAGGATGAATCAATCTCTGGTGCATTGTTTCACTCATCCTCTCATCTTGGGCATGCTACATGAGACAAGTTGGACATGCAGTTCCCCTCAACCACTCAGTCTCAGGGTGTGTGCAGCTGAAATTATGCTCAGAGTGAGCCAGCCTCTGCTCTAGAGTTCCTTACAAAGAACCTGCCTGTAGTTCTTAACAAGCACATGGCTTTTCACACACCTTGAATTTACAACAAGTCCAGAGACTATCTCAGTCAGAATTTGATATGGCCCTAACCCTTCCCTTCTCCAAGCGTTGCCTGGCACCTCAATTTCTTTGGTGCCAGCATGCACATTCCCAGTGGATGTATACCACTTCTGTGTCTCTCACTTTGTCTCTATCTATGCCCACCCTGCCCCAGTGACTTCCAACATCCAGGGCCTTCCCTGTGCCAGGATGCCCTTCCTCTCTGGAAGGGGAGGGAGCTGGTGATCTAACTCTCCTCCCTGTATCCTGCAGCAAGTGCTGGGCCAGGGACCCTAGCAGCCTTGCTCCAGGCCCAGATCCCAGGGAGCTTACCATCCCAGCAAAATCTCCCCACCATCTGTTTTTCAATGTCCTCTGCAAGTTTTGGCCTCCAAACTTCATATAAGCTGGGATTCCATTGGCAATTCACTCTGTTCCTCAGAATATTGGCTAGGTATTCCAGCTATTCACAGAGAAAACTGGACTCCCCTCCCACTACCTCATTGCCATCTTCCTGATTCCTAGTTCTCTCCATTTTCACCCCACCATGCCCCACTACCCCACCCATCACTGCCTCCCACCCTAAAACCTTCCCCCTTTGGCTTTGTCCATGGGTCCTTTATACATACACATTTCTTGATGGCCTTTCCCCTGGTATACCCTATTATCGTTCCCCCCTCTCCTCTCTGGATACTGTCAGTTTGTTCTTCACTTCAATGTCTCTGTTTGTATTTTGCTTGCTTGCTTGTTTTGTTAATTAGGTTCCTTGTACAGGTGAGATCATATGGTATTTCTCTTTCACCATATAGCTTATTTCACTTGGAATAATACTTTCCAGTTCTATCCATGCTGTTGGAAAGGATAGGAGCTCCTTCTTTCTTTTTGCTCTGTAGTATTCCATTGTGTAAAGGTACCACTGCTTTTTGATGCACTCATTTACTGATGGGCACTTAGGTTGCTTCCAACCCTTGGCTACTGTAAATTGTGCTGCTATGAACGTTGGGGTGCATAGGTTCTTTTGAATTGGTGTTTCAGATACTTAGGGTATAATCTCAATAGTTGTATTGTTGGGTCAAAAGGCAGTTTTATTTTTAGTTTTCTTGGGAAATTCCATACTGTTTTTCACAGTGGCTGCAAAAAAATCCCATTTGATATATTAAGAAACATAAAGTACCTAGGAATAAACCTAACGAAGGAGGTAAAATAACTGCACTCAGAAAACTACCTAGCAGTGAAGAAAGGTATTGAGAAAGAAGTAAGTGGAAGCATATACCATGTTCATGGATTGGATGAATTAACATCATCACAATGTCCATACTATGTAAAGCAATTTATAGCAATGTAATCTGTATTAAAATGCCAATGACATTTTGCAGATATAGAGCAAGCATTTAAAAAATTTATGTGTAACCATAAATTACCCCAAATAGAGTCAGCAATTTTGAAAAATAAGACCAAGTAGGAGGGAGTACAATACTTAATATCAAACTATGATACAAGTCTATTGTAATCAAAACATACTAGTACTGGCATAACAATAGATGCTCAGATCAATGGAACAGAATAAAGATCACAGAAATAAACCCAAGTCTCTACAGTTAATTAACCATATTCTGTCAAATATTAATATGAATATTTTACAGAGAAGGTGGAAACATAAAATGGAGTAAAAATGGCCTCTTCAATAAATGTACTAGGAATCCAAGTACACTGTTTTTGGAATGCAGACTGGTGTAGCCATGGTGGAAAACAGTATGGAATTTCCTCAAAAAACTAAAAATGGAACTGCATTTTGACTTGGCAGTTCCAGTGCTGGTAATGTACCTTAGAAATCTTGAAACACCAATTCAAAATATCCTCCCCACCCCAATGTTCATAGCAACACTATTTATAACAGACTAGTGTTAGAAACAGGATAAGTGTCCATCAGTAAGTGAATGGATCAAAATATCATGGTATATTTACACAAAGGAATTACTATTCTGTAGAAAGAAAGAAGTAGCTCCTACCCTTTGCAATAACATGGATAGCACTGAAGAGCATTATGCTAAGTGAAGTGAACCAGTAGGTGATAAAAGAAATACCATATGATCTCACCTGTAAGTGAAACCTAGTCAAGAAATCAAACAAGAAAGCAAAATATAACCAGAGACATGGAAATAAAGAACAAACTGACAATAATCAGAGGGGAAGGGGAGGGGGAAATCTTGGTAGGATTTTGTGATTTGTAATGGGTTTCCTTTAGGGCCCAGTGGCACAGTCTACTTGGTCTCCTAGCTTGGGTTCTTCAGGGATATCCCTTGTGTGGGTTGTTGTTATCCTCCTATTGAAGTTTAGACTTGATTGTTTTTGGCATGTGAGTTGGCGGGATTGACCTTCAAGCAGATTGACTGAGGACCTTCTGTGACTATAGTGGATAAGCTATAGTGTGGGTGATGGTTGCTATGGCAGAGCTATGATGCTTGACTAGTCAAACCTTTAGGTGTGTTGTTTGTGGAAATGGTTGGGTGATGTTCTGGTGTGGTCTGAATATGGGGCCTCTTGGGTGAGGCTGTGGTACAGGTTTAATTCAACTGCTGCCTGTGCCCTTTCCAGGGCTACCTGGTAAGAGCTTAAAAGCGATCTGTGGCTAGTAGCTTCCTGTAGTGGGCCTAGAGGCACCTGGAAGAGGTTAGGCTGAAAGCTTAGACCAGTTGCCACTAGTGCTAGACCTATTTAGCAAGAGGCATAGGAATGTGGAAGCCAGCAGCTGCTTTTTGGAGTTTGCGGACTTTGGAGAGGCTGGAAGCTTTTGAGAAACAACCACTTAAAGAGATTTGGGTTGGTGCCTGGGTTGGGTCTGGTGGATTTTCAGGGAATTATTAGGGTGAGTTGACTTGGATGAAGACTTTGATTTGGTGCCAACCTGCATTTGCAGGCTGGGTGGTGAGAGGGCTCAACAAAGAGACAATGGCTTCTGTCAGCAGTACAATTGGGAGAGAGCTGCCTCTCCAGCCATTGCCCTGCAGCCATATACTTCATTTCCTTTCCATATGTCCCTGGTGCTTTGTGAGTTGCTGCCCAAGTGATGGAGCTCAGAGTAAGTGAGTCTATCAGCAAGCAAGCCCTTTATGAGGAATGCTGGGACTCTAGCAGCCCTCCATTTCACCTGAAGAGAAAGACTCCTTGCTGACCTTCACTGCAAGATATTGTGGAGACACCTCTTCCTGTCACTGATGGTCCAGGTTGGGGAGTCTGATTTTAGGTTGGGACACATCACTTCTCAAGGGGGACCACCACAGCTGAGATATCCCTCCTGATTTGTAAAAGCCACACGTGGATGTGGGACCAACCTGTTCAACATGTCTGCCCCTTCTACCAGTCTTGGAGTGGCTTCTTCTATATATCCTTAGTTAGAATACTTCTGTTCAGCTGGTCTTCAGGTGGTTCTCAAGGGTTGTCATTCTATAATTTAGTTATAATTTTGATGTGATCATTGGGGGAGGTGAGCAGAATTTATCTACTCCACCATCTTGATCAGAAGAAAATTCTGAATTTACCTATGCTCTTAAAATTCCAAGTTTAACTCTTCACTTTTTGGTCCCAGAATTATTCCATTCTTCTCAATTCTATGATCAAAAGAAACATATAAAAATAAAGATTAAAAAATAAAAGAAGGCATTTTGAATTCAGGAAGATATCATTAAACATATTTATGTCCAGCTTGTACATTCTAAATAATTCTAGAATTATTGGTATCATAACTCTAAAATTATGATACTAATAGTTGATTTTCACTGACATTTTATTGGCAGCCAGAGCCAGAGATAGGCCATGATTTCCTATGGTCTGTAGTTGAAAAATAAATGCATACAACTATATGGTTGAGGAGTATGCCATTTTGATTAGATTTTATTCATTCAAAGTCATTTATTTATTCAATTCATGTACTAAATTCTTAGTATGGCTGGTGCAGAGTAGTCTCTGCTTGATGAGTTTGTAGACCAGCAGGGCCACAAATAAACACCAACCATGGTGTGAAATAATAAATAAAAAAGGTTACAAATTAGTATTTATTTCTACAGTTTTCATGAAATTATGCAGTGGAGAAAAAATAAAAAGTATGGCCACTTAACTTAAGAACAATTAAGTATCCTAATAACACATTATAAACTGGCTATATGGAACTCTAAACATATTTTCTTTCCAGTTGGATCACAGAAATTACAGCTGATATCATTTTTTTTTTGCTACATTTGAATTCTTGTAGCAGTGAGAGGAGGCCCATAAGAGAATGAAAAGGAGGAACATACAGAAGACAATGGAATGGAGGCAACATGAAATGGTCATGATAACATGGCCTGACTCTGACCCTGGGCACATTCCTTTATCTCTCTGAGCCTCAGTTTATCTATTGAAAACATAATATTACCAAACTTTCAAAAGCATGGATCATCTTGTAAATTCTCCAGCACCTCCTTTCTTGGGTAGGAAAGTTTTTACAAAATCCTACATTTCTTGGTGCCCTAATTTACAAACTATTACACTTCTCTATTTACATTAGCCAAAATTAGCCCACTGTGTTAAATTATGATTCACCAAAATGACCTGCCTTTCCTTTCCGGCTATTCAAAATTCTGATTAATTTAGGATTGTTGATAGTTGAGTGTTAAGAGAAAAACAATAAAATTGAATAAAATCACACAAATGTATGAAGGGTTTGACAGTCTCTGAACTCTGCTAGAGTTAGCTGTATTTAAAATAAATGGCTGTTATTAAAAGAACATGACTTAGTGATGTAATTTCAGCTAGCATGTCAAAGTGAAGTCAAAACTTTAGGCACAGTAGGGGACACATATTTGGGGTCTGGTGAAAGTCAGCTCACTCTATGCACCTGTTCCTGCTCAACTCAGTGCTGCATTTTTTCCACAATATCTTTTATTTTTTATTCCTGAATCTTCAATTTCTCTCAAGCTTTTTGCCTCCCTAAAATGGCATTTTTGGGCAGTAGCACTGGGAGTTCCAGAGGTGAAAAAAGAAGGGAACTGACATTTGCACATGCTGTTCATATTTCTGAGTCATTTCTAGGTAGGGTTTCTCTCTACTAGCATTTCAGATATCCTTTATAATGCTGTTATAAGAGTTATAATTTTTTTGGTTGTGAATTTTAATAGAAATGTTCATTAGCAGCAAAAATGTAAATTAATGGAAATTTCTGAAGACTCTAATTGACTTACAAATATTTTTACCAAACTGAAAACATTTTGTGTTTGAATTGGCATGAATCTTGAAGATGTATTTGTCCTCATCTTTCATTTTAAGGACAAGGAAACCAAATCTCAGAAACATAAACATAAACACCATCTATAATTGCTCTTCATTTTCTTTGGCTCTTTCACAGAACTGCAAGAACAAATGTGGAATGACAGTAGCAAGATCTGTCCATATTTGTAAATTGAAAACAGGTCCTTCTCCCAGATGCTAAACTTTCTTTTAAAAAAATTTCATTTTCTTTCTTTTTTTCTGTGTGTTGTTAGAATACAGTTGTCTCAAGAACTAAACCTAAAAGCAAAAACAAAAGCTATGCAAACAACTAGAACAGAAACTGAAGCACAGAAATAGAGATCACATGGAAGGTTATCAGTGGGGATAGGGGGAGATGGGGCAGAAAGGTACAAGGAATAAGAAGCATAATTGGTAGGCATAAAATAGACAGGGGGAGGTTAAGAATGGTATAATGAATAGAGAAGCAAAATATCATCATATATGTACAACCCACGAACATGAACTAATGGAGGAATGCTGGGGATTGGGAGGGTGCAGGGTGGAGAGGGGATAAAGGAGATAAGAAATTGAGACAACTATAATAGCATGATCAATAAAATATACTAAAAATTACTAAAATTGAGAATGTGAATTCTTCCCTATCTAAAATGAGGGCAATATGGAGTGAAGTGCTTCAGGATCAAATTCTACTAGAATCTGTCAAGCAACATTAGAAAGTATACCTCCTTTTTGGACATGATGGTGTTGAACAGAAAGAGTTCATCCACCCAGCACTAGCAGAGCCAAGCAATAAAAACCAAAAATTGCAGTGAAGAAATATTAATTATTTTATTACGAATGGTGCAGTCTAAGAAAATAGGCACCTAATGCTTAAAAGCCCAAACTTCCTGAGGTCATGTAGTTGATAGATTATATAGGACACTATCAAAAGATACTGGAAGTTAAGTGTTCAAGGTTGTACTCAGAGCTGAGGTAAGAATGAAAAATCCTTTCTTCAGGTCTTAAGAACAGTTCTGAAGCATTTTCTGGTGTCTCTCTGTTCAGGCTCATGGGATAGTAGCCAGGGGTTGTTGTGCTCTAGGGCTCAGAAGTTGAAACATAACTTAGGTCGAGATGATATTATCTGTTTTGAGGACTTTGATATTCATTTATTTAGGGAAGGAAGGGAGCAAGAAGGGAGGAGAAACATTCATGTTTGAGAGAAACATTGAACAACTGCCTTCCCAGCCAGAACTGAACCTGCATCCCAGGCATATGCTCTGAATAAGAACCAAACCAGCAACTTTTTGCTTTGCAGAATGATACCCATCAACTGAGCCACACCTGTCAGGGCAAGATGATGTTATTTTTAGCCAGCTAGAGGTCCAGACATTGTGATCATGAGTCAGGTCCAGGCTACTCTCTTCTTCTGCTACAAGGAATGCTGATTATCAGGGGAAAGACTCAGTCTCTTAAGGGGTATATATGGAGGGAGAGGGAGGGAGAGACAGAGAGAGGAAAAAAGAGAGGAGAGAGATGATTTTTAGAATTAGGTTATAAAGTTATATTTAACCAAATTTGGTTTCAATTCCTCTTAGTGATTTAGGCATTGGCATGACAGCCCTAAGGCAGTTGCTCAGTCAAAAACACTGAGTGAATAACTACAGTTCTTTACAGAACTTGCCATATGTTTATAAAATACATGGCTTGTGATAAATTTATTAATATTCATATCTAAAATTAATAATGATATTTTAAATACTTGGAAACATAGTTTTTATTAATATGTTATATAGATCTATATTTTTATCTCTATCTATATGCATATTTTAATAACCACTGACACTGCCCATTTTCTTACTCACATGAATGAGGTAAAAATGACAATGAGATTGACATATATCTCCTCGATTACTGAACATGTGTATTCTCTGGCAACAAGAAGAATCTTGGACCAGGAAAAATTTCTGCCATTGTATGCAAAGTGGCTCTTTTCCCAGAGCATCAAAAATTTGTAAGTTAGATGTCACATATGCAACAAAACAATGACCTGTACTTATACTATAAATACATTTATCTTTGGAAGATGGATTTCATTTTATATATTTTAATTATATTTTATTGATTATGCTATTACAGTTGTCCCATTTCCCCACCTTCATTCCCCTCCACCCTGCACACCCCCTCCCACCCACATTCCCCCCTTTAGTTCATGTCCATGTGTCATAAGTTCTTTAGCTTCTACATTTCCCACACTATTCTTGCCCTCCCCTGTCTACTTTCTACCCACCATCTGTGCTACTTGTTCTATGTACCTTGTCCCCTGCCGCGACCAGCGAGACAAGGGGTTCGTGATGCGCAGTGATGGACTGAAAAGAGGAAGCGACCAGTTGCTCTGCTGGCAAAAGGCGAATTTATTAACGAGTTCAGTCATATATATAGGCAACTAGAAAAGTCTAAAAATAGTACAAGATTTATATGTAAGCTACAAAGTTTAAAAGCTCCTGCAGGCATAACCGCAGGGGATACTTTGTAACAGTAAACACCCTGATAGATACATTGTTTAAGAAACATGATGCACATACATACCACTCTTGATATTTTCTTGTACTTCCCTTGGGAACGATCTGATAACAAGGCAGGCAGAACAATGCAAGGACATTAATGCCCTGAGGCCGAGGACCAGGCCCATACATCATTTTCACAATGTCAGACCCTTACTCTCGACCCCTTAGCAGGCACAACAGTTCCCTACAGTCCCCCTCTCCCCTCCTCCCACTCCCTATTGCTAACCCTCCATGTGATCTCCATTTCTGTGTTTCTGCTCCTGTTGTAATGATTTGCTTAGTTGGCTTTTGTTTTAGGTCTGGTTGTTAATACCTGTGAGTTTGCTGTCTTTTTACTGTTCATATTTTTTATCTTCTTTTTCTTAGATAAGTCCCTTTAACATTTCATATAATAAGGGCTTGGTGATGATGAACTCCTTGAACTTGACCTTATCTGAGAAGCACTTTATCTGCCCTTCCATTCTAAATGAC
>PVKU01017341.1:0-11796 GCA_004027475.1 Anoura caudifer | reverse complement strand
CAGCTTTGCTGGATAGAGCAATCTTGGATGTAGGTCTTTGATTTTCATGACTTGGAATACCTCTTTCCAGCCTCTTCTTGCCTGTAAGGTCTCTTTTGAGAAATCAGCTGACAGTCTGATGGGAACTCCTTTGTAGGTGACTGTCCCCTTATCCCTTGCTGCTTCTAGAATTCTCTCCTTCATTTGAATCTTGGGTAATGTAATTATAACGTGCCTTGGTGTGTTCCTCCTCGGGTCCAACTTCTTTGGGACTCTCTGAGCTTCCTGGACTTCCTGGGAGACTATTTCCTTTGCCAGATTGGGGAAATTCTCCTTTATTATTTGTTCAAATAGGTTTTCCACTGGTTGCTCTTCTTCTTCCCCTTCTGGTACCCCTATAATTCAGATGTTGGGACGTTTAAAGATGCCCTGGAGGTTCCTAAGCCTCTCCTCATTTTTTTGAATTCTTGTTTCTTCCTTCTTTTCTGTTTGGTTGTTTCTTTCTTCCTTCTGGTCCACTCCATTGATTTGAGTCTCAGTTTTCCTCCCATCTCTGTTGGTTCCCCATGCATCTTTCTTCATTTCACTTATTGTAGCCTTCATTTTTTCATCTAATTCATGAGCAAAATCAACCAATTCTGTAAGCATCCTGATCACCAGGGATTTGAATTGTGCATCTGATAGGTTGACAATCTCTTCATCGCTTAGATAAATTGGCTCTGGGGCTTTGATTTGTTCTCCGGTTTGAGCCATTTTCATTTCTGGGTTTTTTTGTTTGTTTTTTGTTTTGGTCTAGTCCCGGCTGTTAGATAGTGAGGGGTGGAGCCTCAGGTGTTCCCCAGGGCGGGACAGTCCAGTCTCTGGGTAGTGACACTGTATGTGGGGGTGGGGTCTGAGAGGAGACAATGGCGCTTGCTTTGCTCACTCTCAGATTCCAGTCCCTTTCACCGCTTCCCCTTTTGCCTGGATTATCTGCGCGTGAATGTGGGACCACCCGGTCAGCTAGCCACCCTGCGCGGCCTCACTGGGTCTGCACAGTTGCCACCCAGTGCCCGGGGTCTGCTAGTCGCCGCCTGTGCACCTGGGGGCTGCCAGCCGCTGCTGCCTGCGTGCCCAGTCCGCACCTCCGCTTTTTCCTGCCGCGACTCCGCCCCTCTTACTGGTCTGGATGAATCGTTGTTGGACTTCCAAACAGTTTGATTTTCTGAGTTCTGGTTGTTTTCTTGTTTCTAAATCTTTGTTGTCCTTAATTTTGGTTGTGAGAAGAGGCACAGTGTGTCTGCCTACGCCTCCATCTTGGCCGGAAGTCCTATTTATATGGACTTTTTAAAATGCTTTTTCATTGACATACATACATATAACATTAAATTCACTGTCTTAACCATTTTTAAGTGTTCAGTTCAGTGGTATTAAGTTCAGATTTTAAGGCTTATAATCTCCTCAATTTCTAGTCTCATCAGGTTCCTGCATGTGGTAAGGCCCAGAGCCACAGGGCTCTTCCTTTCCACTGACTCCCACCCCTGTCTCATTCTGGGCCCCTTCCGGCTGTTTTCTCAAAACCGCCAGGGCAGAGCAATCTGAGTCAGACTGCCCCTGTGATCCCCTTTTGTGAGACACTAACATTTCAACATAGTTTTGTAGTCTTTCACATTAAAGGCTGTCATTTTGCAAAACAGAATACTAATACTCAGTAAAAGTTGTGTTATATTCAGGAAGCTTGCAGGACCAGGAATTTCTATCTATGCTTCCCCTGTCCCTCCTATGTACATGGGCTATGTGACTTTGGACATGACACCTCCCTTATTGGGGGCTTACCTGTCATCTGTCAGTGAATGAGTCAAACTAGACAATCTGAAAGGACTCCAGTCCCCAAGCTGTTGACACTCTCCACTGTGCCCCCCCCTGGCTCCTCCCACCCTCAGCAGCAGGAGAAAGGGGCCGAGCCGGCCAATGCTCGGAGTGGTTCAGACATGCCCACGACTGTTTTTGACCCTGGACTTCCCTGGACTCTTCCCAGAGGCCTGATATTGTTGTTACCTAAGCTTCACCTCAGATATTTTCTTTTTAAAGATTTTTATTTATTTTTAGAGGGGAAGGGAAGGAGAAAGAAAGGGAGAGAAACAGTGATGTGCGGTTGCCTCCCGTGTGCCCCCACTGGGGACCTGGCCTGCAATCCAGGCACGTGCCCCAAATGGGAATCAAACCAGTGACCCTTTGGTTCACAGCCCAGCACTCAATTCACTGAACCACACCAGCCAGGGCTAGATATTTTCTAACAAAAAATGGAGCTAAATGATGTGAAGACATGGAAATGTGTGTCCATGAAAAGAGTGGAGGAGGCTAGCTGAAGCAGCAAGGCATGTGTGGGCTGGATGGCAAGAGCAGGTTTGGGGGAGCTCAGTGGGCAGGACAGGAACAGGGCAGCGGTGAGAACAGGTAGAGGGAGGTGCCTTGGTGTCATGGTGGAGGGAGTGGGGGATGGACATGGACGGGACAGAGTCTCTGTCTCCTCTTGCTTGGCCTCTGGGTGAATATTCTGGGGCCTGACTATGGGGTGACACCAAGTTCAACAGAGCCACTGCCCATTCCGGCCCCACCTCTGTTGCCAGGAACCCGCCTGCTCACCACAGTGACCACATCCCCCAGGTTGCCTTAGAAACACTCCTCGGGGGCAGGGGAGTTGGGGCACAGTTGCCCAGCAACAGGTGGTGCCCTCCCTTCCGCCCTCATCTGAGGCACTGCTCTGCACCCTCCCACAGCACAGGGAAGAGCTGCTCCGAGGGGAGAAAGGAGTCTGAAGAAGGAAGACTGGAGCCAGCCGCTGTAGGTGGGAATCTCTGGGAACAGTACCCACCACTTCCTCTCTAGGCCCAGCAAGACCTGAGGAGATAGGAGAAAAGATACCCTTGGGACCCTTTGAGCTTTGTGTAAAGCTCCTGGGGACGGGGAAGGAAATAGGGCTTCTAGGAGGGGGTTGGGGGTTCCGAATGGGAGGGCCAGGCTGCAGGCCTGGTGGTGCTCCTGACACCCTACCCTGTGGGACTCCTCCAGCCCTTTCTGAGTTCTCTCTGCTCCTGTCCCTGGGTGGATCTATTTCTCAGGCCAGACTCCCAGCCCCCTGACCTGTTTCCCTACTCCGTCTTGTCTGGGTACTTGCTGCCTCTTCCCCTCTCTAGGCTGTGCTTCCTCTCCTGACTCCTGTCTCTCCAGATGCCTTGGACTCCAGAGCAGCCCTCTGAGCACATGGAGGGGCCCCCTGCATCGGAGCTGGCCTCATGGCCCCCACTGCCCTGTGGGCCTTGCATCCCCATCATGCTGGCCCTGGCCGCCCTTGCCGCCCTCTTCCTCCTCACTACAGCAGTGCTGGCTGAGCGCTTGTTCCGCCGTTCTCTGCAACTGGACTCCAGCACCCATGCACCCACCCTGGTCTGGCGCCCTGGGGGAGAGCTGTGGATTGAGCCCACCGGCACCCCCCGAGAGCGCTCTGAGGACTGGTATGGCTCTGGGGTTCCCCTGCTGATGGATCAAGCCTCAGATCCTCCTACCCCTGGGGGTACCTTGGAGGCCCGAGCAACGGCCCCACCTACCCCTTCAACTCCACACTCCCCTCTTAGCTCCTTAGTCCCCCAGATCCCATTTAAGGTCCCAGCCCGCAGCACCTTTGGGGGGCCCCAGGCCTGGGAAGGAAGACCCCACGCCCCAGGCCTGGTGAGCTGGGCTGAGCCTGAACAGAGGCTAGAGTACAGTGCAAATTTAGGGAGCCCCCAGGCCCGAAGGCAGCGGCCAGGTAGCCCTGATCCTGAGTGGGGCCTCCAGCCTCGGGTCACCCTGGAACAGATCTCCGCCTTCTGGAGGCGCGAAGGCCGAGCTAGTGTGGGTTTCTGAGTCCCCAGGGCCTGGAGGATGGGCCTCCTAGAGACCTCTCTCTGAGGAAGGCCCAACCTCAGAGGGACCTGAAGACCCTGAGGCTGCAGCCTGGGAGCCCAGCTGACAGTTGGGGCCAGGGAGGAATGCCCCAGGCCTTTTACATCTGGATTTCAATTGAATTGGGCTGGGTGTGGACAGAGCCTGTGCCACAGGGGAATCTCAGAACTGCCTCTGCTTAGCGGCCTGGGGGAGGGAGGAGGGGCTGCAGTGCAGTGAAATGGAGATGCCACTGATTCTGGGCCAGAAGCTGCCAAGATCACATTTCTGCTTAAGAACTCACCATACAAGACAGGCATGACATAGCATCACTGCAGTGGCTTCCACCTTCCTTCTCTGTGCGTCTAAGATGCCAGTATCAGAGGGAAGGGGTCCCGTGGATGCTGATGAGCAGACTGAGTGTGGTCACAGTGTGTGTCAGCTGTGCAGCAGGAGATGACAGGCATCCAGCTTCCAGAGCCACAAATTGTCCCTCGAGGAAAACACAGAAAGAGACGTCAAGACCAGGCAAAGGAGCATCTTATTCTTTATATACTGTGACTTTGACCCCCAGCTCACAGCAGCGAACTTGGGGAGACAAGCTGGAGAGGGCCTCCCTTACCTTCAGCTGGGACCTAGAGTCAAAGGGAACCAGTGGGCTCCTCTGCCCATCCTCTCTCTGGAAGCTGCCACATCCCAGCCCTCTGAATCTTACCCCTCTGTGGTGAGCAGCAGTCCCCAGACTTTTTGGCACCAGGGATCAGTTCTGTGAAAGACAATTTTTCCACAGATGGGGGTGGGGGGGTGGGGGGGGCAGAGCTCAGGTGGTAATGTAAACGATGAGGAATAGAATGAAGCTTTGCTTGCTCACTTCCTGTTGTGTGGCCCAGTTCCTCATAGGCCATGGACCAGTACGGGTCGGTTTCCCTGGGGGGCTTGGGACCCCTGGTGGTGAGGAAGGCATGGGCCAAGGAGGTAAGAGGTTGATCTGATGGAGAAAGGAGCACTGCCCCAGGGCAGGGCAGCTCCCTGTGTGCAGCCTCTGGCTTTCTTCCCTCCCAGCTTGGTGAAGTGTTCCAGGGAGACAGATTTTCCCTCCAGGCAGGCTTACTTATAAGCTGCCACCATGGAGAAATGGAGCCCCCAAATGTCCTTGGCCCTGTAGCCATCTGTATCAGCTGGCCACCCCTCCGGGAGCACAAGTGGGGGTGGGGGGCGGGGAGAGGCAAAGGCTTTCCACTTCCCTGACGTCTGACTCCAAGCTGCAGTCATGAATGGTAGGGTCTTTGCCATATCAGTTTACCACCTGTACTATTATTTACTTTATATTTTTCTTTAATTGGTTTGCTATTTGCTTGATAAATTTATTTTAAAAGGAATCTTTTTTGTATCACCTCTGTAAATGGAAAGCCAGTATCACTTGCCATAAATAGAAGGTAAAACATGAAAATAAGTACACTGTAAACAAAGATACTAAGTTCTAAGTAGACGTTCCCTGCTGGAGGCACTGATCTTTCTTGAAAAAGGACAGGGAGAGTCAGCAAGTGTTAGCCATTCTTGCGCCACCCTGAGGCTTCCCCCAGAAGTACTGAGCCCTGCCATAGGAAAGAGTGACCATGTGCTACTTAATGCTAGCCAGGGACCTCCCAAGTTCACCCACACAGGGAAATACTGCTGGGCAGAGGCCAACACTCTGCTCTTTCTGCTCACCCCTTGGATGCCAGAAGAGGAAGGAGCAGCAGGGGAACGAGAAGCCTCTAGACAGAGGGATCTCTCCCCAGGTGCACTCATTCAACACATGGTCCTTGTACCTCCCCTGAGCCAGGCCCTGGAGGGGGAGGAATTGGACCTAGTCCCTGCCCTCGAGGAGCTCACAGTCTCTCTAGTGGCAGGGGTGGTGGCGCAGGAGGGTGAGATGAGGAGGGACACATAACTGATACAAGACAGGACTCCTGTTCCACCTCTGTCACTCATGAGCTGGGTAACTATGCACTTTTTGTCAGGATCAGCTGACAGGACTAGGGTTCCAGGGAGCCTGCCTACGAGGAGTAATCAGCCTGCCAGGGAAACAGAACAGAGATGCAGTGTCCAGAGCTTGGACACCTGCACACTGAGTGCTCAGCAGAAGCAGAACAGTGTGGAAGGGACCCAGGCTCTCGATCTGGCTCTGTCACTCACTTACTTGGAGACTACAGAAAAGTGATTTTAATATTACTGGGCCTCACATTCTTTCTCTGTACACCAAGAGAGCTGAAAGTTGAACGAGATGCTCTATCGAGACTTTTCTAGCTGTGATATCTCAGGGGGTGTAAAATGAAAGATGCACCCATGCATGCATGGATGAAGGCGATCTTCCTGAGGTGGAGTCCAACCTGCCATCCCCAAAGTCACCTTTATGCTGTCAGACCCAGAACACGGTCTATAATGTAACAGGAGCCCAAGGTAAGCAGGACAAATAAGCGGGTGGACTAAGAGATGCATCAGTTTTGCCCTTTCTCCTTTCTCTTTATTTTAGACCTCTCCCTCTTTCCTTTTTAACACCATCTTACTACTTTCTCGTGGTGAGTCCTTCCTTTATGCCTTTAGGCATTTGAAACACACTTACTGTATAGTCCTTTACTCAATCATTCTGTGTTCTGGAGTTCTAGGTACTCACTCTCATTCATGACAGATGGCTTCCTCTTAGGCTTTCTAATTTGGGGCTGTGAACTCGGCTTTAGCAGCACCTCATTAGTGGGAATGCATGTGATCAGTTTGAGGCGTGTCTATAGAGCTTCTGTGTCTGCTCCTGCCTAGAATGCTTCAGGGGTATTACCGATGCTGGACCACATTATTTATTAACTTTATTTGGGCTTCTGAGACCACAGTGGACACTTGAGCCCCAAATCCAGGTGAGGGCAAACCTTTGGTTATGAACTCTCAGGCAGGACTTTCTATTGCCCCTGGGTCTCAGGGTGAGACAGACAAGGTTCTTTTTGCTCCCTGGGCTGATACGAAAAAATTTTTTTTCTAGCCTGCTCTTTCACTGAGCGTGTCACCTTCATTTGGGGCCTCTGTGGTCAGTGCTCCTGGCAAGGCCTCCTCTCCAGTCTCTGGGTGAACGTAAAACCCAAGCCCTTTCACCACCAACCTCTCCAACAACCTAGCAGCTCGCACAGCTCTGGTTTTCAACTTCCTCTTGGTGCCTGACTCCAAGGCATTCCCCTTACTTTCTTGAAACACAGCTGTGCATTTTAAAGGATGTTTTCTTGATTTTATGCAACATTTCTAGATGTTTCATGGTGGAGATGTGCTTGTCTGGTTATAATATATGCAGTGTCTCATATACACACACAAGCCAGACTATTTCCTCTATAAACAAGTACGAATCTCTCCCACCTTAAAACAGCCAACAACTAATTCCCCATCCCTCACCACTTAACATGATGTCCTACCTCCTTCGCAGACAAACTTCTGGAAAGAGCTGCCTATTCTAGCAGTCCACAGTTTCTTGTCTTCCCATCACTCTGCAACGTGTTATGACTTCTGTACACTTTCAACCTTCTCCAGAAACTATTTTCACCAAAATCATAGCCTGCATTTTTAAAAAGATTTATTTATTTATTTTTAGAGAGATAGGAAGGGAGGGAAAAAGAGAGGGAGAGAAACATCAATTGGCTGCTGCTCACACACGCCCTGACGGGAATGGAACCCACAACCTAGGCATGTGCCCTGACCCAGAATCTCTTGTTTTATGGGATCAACAACCAACCAACTGAGCCACACCAGTCAGGGAATAGCCTGCATATTTTTAATCAAAGGACACTGTTCAGCATCCTGTGTGCAGCATTAGACATTTTGATCCCATTCCTGACACATTCTGTTCCCTGCCTTCTGTAACTCCATGTGTACCTAGCTTGCCTTCCCTCCCTCTGGCCATCCTTTCTGACTCTTTTGCTGGCTGCCTTCCTCGAGGGTCAGCCCTGAACTGCTTTCTCTCCCTTGACACACTCTTCCTGGGCAGTCCCACTGATGCCCATGGCTTCTGTTGCTATCCCACACTCTGGTGGCTCCCCAAGTCTCTACCTCCATCTGTGGCCCGTATGGGCCTCCTGGAGGTGTTCTCCCATTATTCTCAAGTAATAGTACTGATGGGAGAGAAAATAATATGATGAACTAAAAGATTATCTTAGAACCAGCGGTGTGGCCACCCCTGGGCACAGTCAGTATTTGTCCCCAGAATAAAATCAGCACCCCCTCCCCCCCCCCCAGAAAGTGCAGGGACCATGAATTCACATGTATAAAAGAGGCCAAGCCAGATATACAGGTGAGTGACGTGGACCAGGAGACAGAGGCAAGAAGAAACCGTATGCTGGTCTGCAGGTGTGGTGGCCCCTCAGTGCTGCCGCTCGTCCATCCTTTTGATTTTTCAGCAGAAGCCAAAAATCTGGGTTTTTAGGTAAAATCAACCAAAATATTGACCACTATATATACACTCACACACATATAGTCATTGTATACGAGTATGTGTGTATATCTTTTCATCAGTTTATTCATAGAAGCCAAAGGAAGCAAGCGGTGGGCCACACACGCCTCGCGAACCACCAGCTGGAGACCCTTCTAAACAGCCCTGAGCGAGTGCCTCTCAAGTGGGTGTGGAGCGCCCTCCTTTTCTCAGCTTCTGGTGCTTTGAGGTGGGACAGCCTGATCTCAGAAGGCCTTAAATCAGGCTTTTCCCCACCTTCACATTATTGACATTTGAGCCAGTGAAAATTCTTTGCTGTAGGAGACTCTCCCATGCACTGTAGGGTGTTTAGCAGCATCTCTGGCCTCTATCCGCTAGGTGTCGGTAGCACCCCCTAGTTGTAACAACCACAACTGTCTCCAGACATCACCAAGGTCACCCAGGTGGAGAGGGAAACTGGAACCTCTGATCGAAGTGAAGTATTTTAATGAATTAACACACCTGCCCATGGAGATTGCAGCCTATTCCAAGGATAAGACTGCTGGGCACTGGGCCTCCTCAGCTGCCAAGGAGAGTCATGGGGCCTCCTCTCACCAATTTTCAGTGACACCAAGAACAATAGGATGAAGAAAAAAAAACAACCAGCCCTGGAGGAAACAAATAAATAGAATAATGCGTCCACAAAATTAGTGGAGGCTTCTAGGAAAACATTGCATTTGGAGAAAAAGTTCTGGAAATTACAAATTTCCCCAGTTAGAAAGTTAAGCAAAGGAAGCTATGGGGGGCGTTTTAAACATTTCTTAGGATGTAGAGCAAAATGACAAAGAAATAGGGAATATGAAAGGAAAGTTACAAGAGGAAGGATCATTCCATTCAATATTCATCTGACAGAAGCTTCAGAGAAAACATGGGGGAGGAAATAATAAAGATTGTATTTGACTGAGAAAAACATTTCAAGCAGAGAAGTCTGTGAAGCGGCCCTTGCCTGGCTGTGCTGAACCGCCCCCCACCCCCACCCTGGGAGCTCTCACAAGCACCAAATCGGGGTGCCTGCCTCTCCCTCAGTGGAGTAGCAGGGGCTGGGTTCACCCTCCGCCTGAAACAGCCACCACAGCCACAACAAAACCAGATAAACATAACATGAAATAACAGTTTTTGAAACACTTGACACCAAGCAGTGAGGTAACAAAAGCAGTAAAATCCCCAAGAGAAAGGAAAACAATCAAGGCGTGTCCTTTTATGATGGCCCAGATTACTGCTTGGAGAATTTCCAAACTGCAGGCAGAATCAGAGGGAGCGAAGTGGGCCCGGAGGACTTCTGGAGTTGAGGGAACATAGCTGAGGGTCCAGGGGCACCACAGCAGCTGGAGAAGGGAGAACAGAACTCAGAGAAGAGTGAGTTGCCTGCAGAGAACCCCACAATCTGTAGAGAAGCCCCTTTGAGTACTCAGCAGAGAACTAATCAGCACATGTGTGTGAGGAAATCACCCAAGGCCAGGGAAAGAGCCACCTGAAAAATTAGAGGGAGCAGTGTGTCCAGGGTTCACTCAAGGCCAGGGCCTTCTCTCACCAGCCAGACTGGAAAATGTCACAGGGCCCTGGGCAGGGTACTCAGGGAGGCCTTGGCTTAGTGATGGCAAATTATTAATTAACCCTGAGACTAAACACTGCTCTGAACCTGTCTGACAAATCATACAGATTACAAAAATATCTGGTGTTTAACAAGGTAAAATTCATAATGTCAGGCAAGCAATCAAAGATTACGTTGCATGCCAAAGAGCAGCAAAACCTGATCCGTACTGAGGAGAATAATCAATCAACAGACACCAACCCAGAACTGACACAAATGTTAAAATGAGTAAAGAACATTAAAATAGCTATTCTAATTGTATCCCCTATGTTTAAAAAGTTAGGTAGAGACGTGGAGATATTAAAAATACATGTCAAACTTCTAGAGGTTAAAATTACAATATTGGAGATGAGACATACATTGGCAATAATAGATTAGACATTATAGAAGAAAAGATTAGAGAGTTGATGACATACCAATAGAAATTATCTAAAATGAATCACATAGCACTGACTGGTGTGGCTCAGTGGATTGAATACTGGCCTGCAAATCAGGTCACCAGTTCGATTCCCAGTCAGGACACAAAGCTGGGTTGTGGGCCAGGACCCCAGTTGAGGGCGAGTGAGAGACAACTGATTGATGTTTCTCTTGCATGTTGATGTTTCTCTCTCTTTCTCCCTCCCTTCCCCCTTTTCAAAAAATAAATAAAAAATAAAATGAAACACACAGAGAAAAACTGCTTTTAAAAATTAAAAGCACATTAGTGAGCTCTGGAACAACCTCCTGCGGCTTGATGTTTGAGTAGCTGGAGTTGAAGGAGAGACACAGAAGAAAATAGTTTTAAGAACTAGTTGCTGGGTGGAGGGATTGAGCAAAAAAGAGAAGAAAGAGAAAGAACTCATGGACACGAACAACAGTGTGGTGATCACCTGGGGGGCAGGGAGGAGGTGGAAAAGGGTATGGAAGGGCAGGTGATGATGGAAAAAAAATAAATTAAATTAAATTTTAAAAGAATTAATGGCTGAAAAATTTCCAAATTTGATGAAAATTATAAACCTATATATCCAAGAAGCTCAACAAATCTCACATGCAAGAAAGTACACCAAGGCACATCATAACCAACTTGCTCAAAATCAGTGATAGAGCGAAACTTCTAAAAGTAGCCAGAGATAGCTCAACATCACTAATCATCAGAGAAAAGCAAATCAAAACCACATGATATGACCTCACATCCATTGAGATATCTACTAAAGAAAAATGGAAAAGAATGAGTGCTGGTGAGGATGTAGAGAAACTGGAACCTTTGTGCACCATTGGTGGGAATGTAAAATGGTGCAGCCACTATGGAAAACAGTATGGAAGTTATTTGAAAAGTTAAAAATAGAATTACCATATGATTTAACAGTCCCGTTTCTAGGTATATGCCTGCAAAGAATTGAAAGCAGGGTCTCAAAGCACATCCGTGCTCATAGAAGCACTATTCACAACAGCCAAGACGTGGAGACAATGCAGGTGTCCATCGATAGATGAACGGATAAATAAAATTTGTGTACATGCACACAGCGGAGTATTATTCAGGCATAAAAAAAATGAAATCTTTTCACACGCTACAACATGGATAGACTCCTAAGACATTATGCTAAGTGAGATAAGTTAGTTACAAAAAGAAAAATCCATTATGATTCCATTTCTACGAGGCATCTACAATAGTCAAACTCACACAGACAGAGAGTAGAATGGTGGGCGCCAGGGCCAGGGCACGAGGTTGGAGAGCTGGCGTGTGACGGGCTCAGGGTTTCAGCTGGGAAGATGAAAGGAGCTCTGGGGACAGAAACACAACATGTGAATGTACTTAACACTCCTGAACTACTTAGAAATGGTGGAGATGGTAAACATTATG
>PVKU01017340.1:0-11805 GCA_004027475.1 Anoura caudifer | reverse complement strand
TTTTTTTTTTGTCTCAGTGCACCTCTTACATAGTAAGGGGTGAGCCTTAGGTGTTCACCAGGTTGGGGTAACCCACATTGCTGTGTTGTAATGCTGTCAGTAAGGGAGGGATCCAAGAGGGAAGAGTGCCACTTGCTCAACTCTCCACTGTCTCTGTCACTTCTGCTGCTCCACACAATAGTCTAATGGGAACTCCTTTGTAAGTAACTGTGTCCTTTTCTCTTGCTGTTTTTAAGATTCTCTCCTTCATTTTAATCCTGGGCAATATAATTATGATGTGACTTGGTGTGTTCCTCCTTGGGTCCAACTTCTTTGGGACTCTCTGAGCTTCTTAGATTTCCTAGAAGTCTCTTTCTTTGGCCAGATTAAGGAAGTTCTTTATTGTTTTTTCAAATAAGTTTTCAATTTCTTGGTCTTCCTCTTCTTCTGGCAACCCTATGATTTGGATGTTGGAATATTTAAAGTTGTCCTGGAGGTTCCTAAGCCTCTCCTCATTTTTTTTGAGTTCTTGTTTCTTCATTCTGTTCAGTTGAATGTTTATTTCTTCCTTTTGTTCCAAATTGTTGATTTGAATCCTGGTTTCCTTCCCTTCACTGTTGGTTCCCTGTATATTTTGCTTCAGTAAACTTTGCACAACCTTCACTTCTTCCTTTATTTTGCAACCATACTCAATCATTTCTGTGAGCATGCTGATTTCTAGTGTTTTGAACTGGGCATCTGATAGGTTGGCTATCTCTTCATTGCTTAGTTCTGTTTTTGGAGCTTTTATCTATTCTTTCATTTGGGCCATATTTTTTGTCTCAGTGCAGCTCTTATGTTATAAGGAGTGGGGCCTTAGGTATTCTCCAGAGCAAGGCAACTCACTTTGTTGCATTGTGGTGCTATGGGGGGGGGGAGGTGTCAAGAAGGGAACAATGCCACTTGCTCAGTTCTCTGCAAGTTTTCAGTCACTTCCCCCACTCCCCGCAATCAAATTGGGCCCTTCTAGTGCTGATTCCCTGGTGGATGGATTAGTGTACATTCTAGGACCCTATGGGTCTCTCCAACAAACTCTCCTGTGAGGCTAAGAGTTTCTTACAGCACTGCAACCCCCATAGGTTTTTATAGTCAGAGGTTGTGAGGCTTTATTTCCCTGTGCTGGAACCCTGGGTTGCGTGGTCTGTCTTGCTCCCTAGTTGCTCCTCTTGGGTTATCCACATGCAAATGTGGGACCACCTGGTCCAGCAGCCCTCTTGCCCATCCCAGTCCACCAGCCGCTGCCTTGCCTTCCCCAGTCCTCCAGCTGCCACCTTGCTATGTGTCCTCTCTGCCCTGGCTGCATTTCTTTGCCCCTCCTGCCTGTCTGAATGAATGTTTCTTCTTTAACTCCTTGGTTGTTGGACTTCCATAAAGTTTGATTTCCTGGCAGTTGTGGTTATTTTTTGTTTTTAAATTTGTTGTTGTCCTTCTTTTTGTTGTGCAAGGTGGCAAAGTGTATCTACCTATGCCTCCACATTGACCAGAAGTCTCAGCTTCACATTTGAACCCCACATTCTCTACACTGGAGTTCTAGGCTCTATTCCACACATTGTACTGTCTATAGCATGGGTTTGTACTTTGATCTTATTATATTATTTGTTTGTCTATTAATTGTAGTATGGATTGCTTAGCCATGTTCACAGCAAAGGAGAAAAGATATTAAACATTAGTATAATTACTGATTGACATTGAATAAAAGAAATGAAGATCTAGAGGGATAATGTGACTTTCTGATTTAATAGTGAATGACCTAACACTGTGATCCAGATTTGCCACTCTAAATCCACTCATTTTAATCTTGTTTTAATGAGATAACATTAAGTCTGTAAAGTATGTTAAAAAATTTCAAATATGTACGCTACAATTTTATCAAGTCAGTATGAGAAAGAGAAATGAACTAATTTACTGAAGCAATAGAAACATCATAAATCTGGGTTGAGATTTTTTTTTGCCAGGAGCCAATTAAAGATGAACTTTGTGTTTATCTTGCCCCATAGCACTTTGAAACGTAATTTGGGCCTCCATTTCTGTGTTTTTATCAGAAAGGAAGATTAACTTAAAGAGCATTCTCTGCTCTCAACTGTATCTTTTTCATTGTAGACTTAAAAGAAAAAATGTACAGAGGTTAGTGGAATCAGAGGGTAACCCCCAAACTGCTTGTGCTACCTGATACTGATACAGATGCTGATGCAGATACTGATGTGTCTAAACCATTATCTCTGGTGTTTATAACTTCTGTAATGAAGTTATATCAACTAATAGTTAAATAAATGTATTTATTTTTACTTTGAATCAAATTGTTACCTACATTAATATATAACATGTTTTAAAATGAAGAAAACTACTAGAGAGCTTTGTGAGGCTTTGACTTGACGTAAGCGGTTTCAATTATAGAGTGGAACATCAAGTCAAGATGAACTAGACTGTCTGCCTCAGATGGTCCTTTGCAAAAGCGAGAGGTTTTTATTAGTCTGGAGAAAATACTGAAAAATTATCCTAGCCATCATAAAGAATAAAATTGACATGTAAGTATTCTGCAGGTGAAAAGCCATTCTCACCTTGCCACTTGGGGATATGAGTTAGCAATATAGGGCTGTGAAGAAGGCAAATATGATCTGGGATTGCACTAACCAGAACGCAATACTTAAGAATCCTGAAATGATCTATTCTTTGTGCTCCACATTGATAAAGCCCATATTAAACTCCAATTTTCATCTCCATATTTTAAACACAATTTTAGGAAATTGGAGATGGGCCAGAGAACAGGAATGCAAAGAATTTGAAAGTACAAAACCTACCTGTGCTGAAAACTGAAAGAAAGTGGAATTCTTTGTAACTGAGGAGAGAAAGTGAATGGGGTGGCACAAGAGTAGTTTTGAATGGGTTTCCATCTGTAGCAGAATTGGTACTGACAGATGTTTCTTATTCTAAATCTATTTTTTAAGGTGAAGCTTTTAGCCATGATGCCAGAGCTGGTAGTTCTTGTACAACTTCTCAAATCTAGCACCTGCTCAGAGAAAATACAGGAGAATGAGGACATGGTGTCTTACTAAGTTAATTCTCTAGGTAATTCCGAAGCCAAATGAGCCAAAACTAAGGGAAAGATAGGACAGGCATAAGCCAGAGGTCATATGAAGTCTTGTATCTCCTATTTGTTCACAGTGAGGGCTAGGCTAGGTGCTGTGGAGAAAGAGATAGAGGAGCTCCTGGTCAGGAGTCTGCCTATAGAGTTGGCTTGGTCATGAAGGAGATGTAGGTGTTTGCCAATTAGACATGTAGTAGAAGAACAGACACAGTAAAGATGAAGTACCAAGTGTAAATGGAATGTTGGGTGGAGTACCAAGTTTGGACAAAGGGCAGAAATTAAAATTGGATAATTATGTGGGTGTGGAAATACAAAGGCCTTTTTATCAAGTAAATTCAATTGTCATTCTGTTTCTATAGTGAGCCATTTGCCTTGAGACTTTTTATCAGATTTTTATCTTGTAAAAATCTTCTGATAACAATGTGAAGATTCAACTTGCCAAGTTGGGAATGGTGGAGAAAGTAGCCTGAGTAGATACAGGGAAATAAGTTAGAACTCTCTGGAAGCAGATCTGTCTCTGGGAGTCCCCATGAAGATACAAACAGATGGGGTAGGCAGAATTTAGCATTTAGGAGGCAGAATCAGTAGGTCTTGGTGAGTCATATGGCAGAGTAGTATCAAGAATGATCAGTGAATCTAAGGATGCTTCTAAGTGGTGTCATAGACTGAGATGAGAATCTGTTGTATTAGTATCCTATTGCTACTGTAACAAATTACAACAAATTTAGTGGCTTAAAACAATAGAAAATTATTTCTCTAAGGCAGTGGACTTCAGATTGTAAGCAGTGTATTACTTTGTTGGTTTTGTATGTAGAGCCAGCATTTAAAAAATGAAACAGGATAGAACCTATCAGAGTGCTTCAGACCTGATGAAGGAAAGGCCTTCGTCATGGAACAGCAGCGCAGTGTCCATGTTTGTGCACACCCATGGTGCCATGAGCTCTGGCTTGTGGTGTAAAAGCTATTTCTTACTGTGTACGGTAGTCAAAAACAGAGAGAAGCTGGCCTGCTGGGGATTGTGGCAACTGGGATCACATGCCCTGTGTGGAGGAGGTGGCAATTCGCAGCTCCAGAAACTGCTGCCTCCTGGGGACCTGGGCCCAGATGGCTAGATGTTCTCATTCTGCAAGACAAGTTTGCAAAATACATTTTGATGTAAAATCTCCCAGTTTTAATATGTGGTGATTAATTAAAAGTTTTTAACCATAGGTGTGAGCCTGCCATGGAAGATTTTGTTATTTTTTAATTAAAAAATTACAGAATTATCTTACAATTCCAGAGGTCAGAAATCAGAAGTCTGAAATGGGTTTTATTGGGCCAAAATCAAGGTGTCAGAATGGCTACACACCTTCCAGACACTCTAGGGGAGAGCCCTTCTTGCCTCTTCCAGCTTCTGGATGCTGCTTACATTCTTTGCTCCACGGCTCCCTTTCTTCTTCAAAACCAACAATGGCCAGTCAAGTCTTTGCCACCTTGAATCACTCAAAAAACTGTCTCCTCAGCCACCCTCTCACAAGAGCCTTTGTGACTACATTGAGCCCACCTGGATAATCTCAGGATTCTTAATCAATGCATGTCTTCATAATTCCCTTTGCTAGATGTGGTGACATAAGCAAAGGTTCTGGAGGTTAAGGTGTGGACTGTCATTGGGCCTCTCTCAGTTGGAATGGAGAAAAGTGAGTTCAGTTTATACGCATGAGGTTGGTAGCAAACTGGGTATGTGATTCTTGTCTGGAGATACAGATTTTGGTGACCTAAAACTTTCAGTTTAGTTTAGTGTTGGAGCTGTGAATACTAGTTGGATCTGAAGTGGCATGAGATGAGATAAGGGCTGGCTGTGCAAGCCTGAGGAATGCTGAAACACAAGGGCAGATGGAAAAAGGGGGGGCCTGAGAAGATGAGGGAGTATCCGAAAAGCAGGAGGAAAACCAAGTGGACATGTCAAATCTAAGAAAGGAACATTCTGAAGGAGGGATGGATCGACATGAGGAGCAAGGGATAAAAACTATTAGATTTCTGTACTAGGACAGTACTGGCTATGTCACCTTTATTTTACATGATTTTAAAATAAACTGTATTGTGTTCAGAATAAACCCAAAATTTGTCATTCCATTGGATTTATTGATTTTATTTATTTATTTAATTTATTTATTTATTTTAACCCTCACCCAAGGATATGTTTTCATTGCTTTTAGAGAGAGAGAGGAAGGGGGAGACATACAGAGGGAGGGAGAGAGTGTGAAAGATAGAGAGAGAGATACATAGACCAATGTGAGAGAGAACCATCAATCAGTTGCCCCCCCGTACATGCCCTGACTGGGATCAAACCCCACAAGCTAGGTATGTGCCTGACTGGGAATTGAACCTGTAACCTTTTGGTATGCGGGACAATGCTCCAAGCAGCTGAGCCACCTGGGCAGGGCATGTTACTGATTTTAGAGAGAAAAGAATGGAAAGAGAAGGAGAGAGAGAGAAAGGGAGAATGAGAGAGAGTGAGAAAGAGAGACACTGATTTGTCATTCCACCCATTTATGCATTAATTGGTTGATTCTTGTATGTGCCCTGCCTGGGATAGAACCTACAACCTTAGTGATGCTCTGACCAACTGAGTAACCTGGCCAGGTTCTTTGAATTTCATTGCTTTTGAAATTATTCCCAGAATAACAAGTTTATTTTGAAAGTACAGTTTTCAAAAAGTATATTAACAATGATTAGAGTATGGCGTTTTTGTCCCATCCTAACCTAATGTCAGTTTCTCCCATCCAGGCCCATAGTCTCTGCTCTGTTTAATATTCTGCTCTTAGCAAACCTGCTGTGCAATTCTGACAGGACTGTTGACCCTGCTGCACATAACAAATTATGCATACATTTTGAAACACTACATTATGACTATCTCATGAGCTTATACGTTTTCAGAGAAATTTTGAAATGCAGGTTAATATTTGGGTTTTGAGAAAATGAAAATATGAAGAGGCTGCGTGTGTGGTGTGTCTGTGTATGTGTGTATGTGAAGTACTTGCTTCCAAACCAACAATGGAATGAAACCAACAATTCCATCCTGACTTCTTTACTCATTTCTGCCCCTATGCCTTAAGTTGATGGTTTTAGCTGCTTTTCAGCTTCTGCGATATCTGTGACTGTCAGCTTACTAGCTGGGTGAAAGTAATTAGAGTTTCTTAGTCTGGAGCTTGAGCGCATTTCATGCTGCCATGATTCTGGCTGCGGGATGATAGTGGGGCTGGCCTGGCTACTGCCCTGCTCATTTCAGATTCTAAATTTTCATTCTGTGCACATGCAGGAACATTTTAAGGAAAACCACTGCTCATAAGTCTTCAGCTTTCTTTTGCTTTTACATTGTGGATTTTTGTGTGTTTGTACACCAAAACATGCAAGTATGTAAACATCTGTGCTCGATGTGATTGGAATACAAAGGTACACAAGACATGACTGTACCCTCAAAAAAGTTCCTGTTGTAAAAGCAGAGGTAGTACCATTGCATGAATACCTGTAAAATGGGGTTGGTTAACTTTGATGAGTTCTGTGCGAGAGAGAGAAAGCTTTTTGGTTGTTCAGCAGGAGAGAGGTTTCTGATTGTGGGGAGAATTGAAGAAGCTATTCATGTACGAATTAATACTTAAATTTGGTTTTGATGAGTGCATAGGATATTTACAACTTGGAGGAATTTGGGGCCCATAACATTCCAAATAGACACAAAATTAGCAGAGGTCAAGAGATAACAAAATTACATAAGTTCATGGAAGACTAAATGACTAGCATTGCAGTGGCACGGTTACTGTGGAAAGGAAAACTATCATACTCTGAACGACACTGAATGCTATGGTGAGGAATTTGGTGTTGATAGATTTGCCCTTAAGTTTTTTAAAATCTTTTTTTATTCTTTACATTTGTGAAATAAATTCCATTTGTCTATACATATTATTTAAATTGCATTGTGTTTGTCACTAGTAAGTTTAGGATTTTTGCTTTGACATTCCTGAGTTTGCTCTTTAATTTTCTTTCAGGTGCAGTCTGTCAGGTTTTGATATCTATGTTACTATTGCTTTGTAAAAAGAACTTGGAAAGTACCCTTCTCTTTTTTCCCTTATTCTCTGGACGAGTTTCAATGGTATATTGGTGTTACCTGTTATATTAAAGTTTTGGCAATTTGTACTGTGAAACCATCTGGGTTGTGTTTGCATGTATACGTGTGTGTGTCCAGTTTTGGTGGTAATTATTTAACAGTTTAATAATTGGTAATTGGTTTGATTATTAGATTTTTTTCCTCTTCTGGAGACAGTTTTGCATACCAGTAATATGATCTATAAAGTTATCTATTTTATCCAAGTTTTGAAATTTGTTTGCACAAAGTTGAACAAAGAAATCTGTTATGATTTTTAAAAAGCCCTCTACATTTGTATTTGCCTTTAACTGTAACTTACTTTGTATAATTTATCTTCCTCATCTGCTTTGATTTGGTTAGCTAAGAGTTTAAATACTACCATTTTTATTTATTAATTATCTACTAGTCTTCCTTCCAACTAATTTGTACTTATGTATATTAATTTTTTTCTGCTGTCTGTAGTTTTTTGTTTCCTTTAACTTCCAAACTTGGATGCTTAATTTATTTTTTGTTTTCTTTTTTATTAATAAACTATTTAAATCTATGAATTTTCCTTTAAGTACTACTTTAGTGATCCTATAGTTTTTTTATACAATAGTTTTGTAGATGTTTTCCTTTTCTTGACCCCAAAACTATGAGAGAATTTTAAAATTTTCAGAAGATAAGGTGTATTTTTTTAGTTTCATTAATAATTGATAGTTTTATTATATCATGATGAAAGAAAGTTTCAATACTTCCCTATTTAGGGGGATGTAATGTTTTATTTGTGGTGTAACACTTTGTCAAATTTTGTGCCTATTTAATGGATACTGAAAAGAAGATATTTTCTCAGTTTCCTGGCAGATATGATACATACTAACTATATTAGCCAATTTAATTATGGTATTCAAATATTCTGTTACATTATATATTTTTTGTCTACTTGATTTTTCACAAGTGAAAGATAGTTTTCTGCTCTTAATCTGTTTCTCTGTTTTCTCCTTGTGTCCCCTGTGGACAATTTAGGTAGGGCCATTTTTCATGAGGGAACACCATTATGTGTGTGCGCTGCAGGATGTGTTGCACCCCTGACTTCTTATAGTAAAGGCCAGTAGAGTCCTCTAGTTAATTTTCACAACTGGAACACCTACTAGGATACTAGATATTTGTAATTGAGAGCCATTTGTGGTTGGAGAATACTATATTTTTTATTTTAAAAATTTATTTTTCAATTACAGTTTACATTCGATACTATTCAGTATTAGTTTCAGACATAAAGCAAAGTGGTTAGAAAACCATGTACTCTACAGAGTAGTCCCCTGTTTCTTCAACTGCCCACATGGCCACATACCTGTTAATCTTGATATTACTGACTGCATTTCCTATGGGGTAATCTACATCTCTGTGGCTATTCTCCAAGTACCAATTTGTACTTAATCTCTTCACCTTTTTCACCCAGCACCCCACAACCTCCCTTCCTTCTGAAATCTGTCAGGTTGTTCTCTGTATCTGTGAATCTGTTTTAATTTTCTTTGATTATTTTGAGCATTACAATCCACATGTTAGTGAAATCATATGGTATTTGTCTTTCTCTGACTGGATTATTTTACTTATCATAATAGCTTCTAGGTACATCCATGGTATCAAAAAGGTGAGTACTACTAGTACTCAGTAACTGAGTACTACTAAATTTTGTGAAAGTACCACATGCTTTTCATCTGCTCATCTACTGGTGGGCACTTGGGCTACTTCCAAATCTTGGCTATTGTATATAATGCTGTAATGATCATAGAGGTGCATGTATTCTTTCAAATTAGTGTTTTGGCATTCTTTGGGTATATTCCAAAAGTAGCATTGCTGGGTCAAAAGGCATTCCAATGTTAATTTTTTGAAGAAACTCCATACTGTTTTCCATAGTGGTTGCACCAATATGCATCTTACTGACGGTACACAAGGGTGCCCTTTTTTTCCACATAGTTTCCAACACTTGTTGCTTATTGATTTATTGATGGTAGCCATTCTAATAGATGTGAGGTAATATCTAATTGTGGTTTTCATTTGCTTTTTCTCTGATGATTAGTGCTGGATTACAAAATGCTTGCTGGATCTTGTAAAATGCTTTTTCTGTATCTATTGATATAATAATATGAGTTTTATTCCTCATTTCATTTATGTAATGTATCAAATTTATTGGTTTC
Source organism: Anoura caudifer (assembly GCA_004027475.1). NCBI lineage: Eukaryota > Metazoa > Chordata > Mammalia > Chiroptera > Phyllostomidae > Anoura > Anoura caudifer. The sequence goes on along the minus strand of PVKU01017340.1, from coordinate 2,405 downwards.
TGGGGATTGTACTAACCTTGCATCCCTGGAATAAGTCACACTGGAGCATGGTGTTTAATCTTTTTAATGAATTGCTAGATCTGGTTTGCTAATATTTTGTTGAAGATTTTTGTGTCTACATTCATCAAGGAAATTGGCCTATAATTTTTATTCTTTGTAGTGTCTTTATCTGGTTTTGGAGTTCAGATAATGCTGGCCTAGTAAAATGAGTTTGGGGATCTTACCTCTCCTTAATTTTTTAAAAATAGTTTGAAAAGAGCAGGTCTTAATTCTTTTTTGATAAGAATGTTTGATAAAATTCATTGTTGAAGCCATCCAGTGCAGGGCTTTTGATTGCTGGGAGTCTTTTGATTTTTGCTTTTATTTTATTAGTTGTAATCTGTTCAGATGATTACTCCTTCTATTTTATTAGCTGTAATCTGTCCAGATTTTCTTTTTCTTCTTTATTAGTTTTGAGAGATTGTATGTTTTTACAAATTTATCCTTTATACCGCTGCATATAGTTGTTCATAATATTTTCTTACAATTCTTTGTATTTCTGTGGTGTCAGTTTTTACTTTGCCCCTTTCATTTCTGACTTTATTTGTGTCCTCTCTCTTTGATTCTTGATGAGTCTGATAGATATTTGTCAACGTTGTTTATCTTTTCAAAGACCAGCTTTTGGTTGTATTATCTTTTGTATTGATTTTTTATACTTTATTTGTTTATTTCCACTATGATCTTTTCCTTCTACTCATGCTTGGCTTTGATTGTTGTTTTTTTTTCTAGTTTCTGTAGGTTAAGGTTAGATTGTTTAGATTATTTATTTGAGGGTTTTTTTTTTTCCTGAGGCAGTACCATTTCACTATAAATTGCACTTGTAGTACTGATTTCAGTGTATCTCATGGAGTAGCTCATCAATTTGGGTTGTTTTATTTTGTTGTTGTTTTTTTAAGATTTTATTTATTTACAGAGAGAGGAAAAGGGAAGGAGAAAGAGAGGAAGGGAAACATCGGTGTGTGGTTGCCTCTCACATGAGCCCTACTGGGGACCTGGTCATTGATCAGACCAGCGAATCAAACCAGCAACTGTTTGGTTTGCAGGCCTGTACTCAATCCACTGACCTACACCAATCAGGGCCATTTGTTGTTTATTAACATGTTATTTAGCCTCCTTGTGTTTGTGTGTTTTTCAGTTTTACTCTTGTAATTGATTTCTAGTTTCATATCATTGTGGTCAAAAAAGATGCTTGATATAAATTTAAGCTTCTTTAATTTATTAACACTTGTTTTATTTCCTAATATGTTGTCTATGTTAGAGAATCTTCTATGTACACCTGAAAAGAATGTATATTCTGCTGCTTTGGGGTGACATGCTGTAAAAATATCAATTAAATCTTTTTGGTCTCGTGTGTTATTTAAGGCTTCTGTTTCCTTAATTATTTTTTGTCTGCAAGATCTATCCATTGGTGTCAATAGGTGTTAAATTCTCTACTATAACTGTATTACTGTCCATCCCTCCTTTTATGACCATCAAGATTTGCTTATGTATTTAGGTGCTACTGTGTTGAGTGTGTATATGTTTACAGGGGTTATGTCATCTTGTTGGGTTGATCCCTTTAGCATTATGTAGTGTTGTTGTTTGTCTCTTATTATATGCTTTGTTTTGAAATCTATTTTCTCTGATGTAATTATTGCTCCCCTAACTAGTTTTCTTTCCATTTTCTATTTTGTATCTACTATTTATGCTACTTATTCTCTGTAAGTTGTCCTCCATTCTCCTTGCTCCCCCTCCCCGCTGACAACCCTCCATCTAACCTCCATTTCTGTGATTCTGTTCCTGTTCTAGCTGTTTGCTTAGTTTGTTTTAGTTGCTTTTTAGGTTCAGTTGGTAACAGTTGTGAGTTTGTTGTCATTTTACTGTTCGTATTTTTTATCTTCTTTTGCTTAGATAAGTCCCTTTAATATTTTATATAATAAGGGCTGGGTGATGATGAACTCCTTTAACTTGACCTTATCTGGGAAGCACTTTATCTGCCCTTCCATTATAAATGATATTGCTGGATAGAGTAATCTTGGATGTAGGCCCTTGCCTTGCATGACTTCAAATACTTCTTTCTAGCCTGTTCTTGCCTATAAGATTTCTTTTGAGAAACCAACTGACAGTCTAATGGGAACTCCTTTGCAGGCAACTGTCTCCTTTTCTCTTGGTGCTTTTAAGATTCTCTCCTTATCATTAATCTTGGCTAATGTAAATATGATGTGCCTTGGTGTGTTCCTCCTTGGGTCCAACTTCTTTGGGATTCTCTGACCTTCCTGCATTTCCTAGAAGTCTCTTTCCTTGGCCAGACTGTGGAAGTGCTCCTTCGTTGTTCTTTTTCAAATAAGTTTTCAATTTCTTGGTCTTCCTCTTCTCCTTCTGGCACC
>PVKU01017339.1:0-11798 GCA_004027475.1 Anoura caudifer | reverse complement strand
CTTCATGTTAATTTTGGCTAATGTAATTCTGATGTGCCTTGGTGTGTTCCTCCTTGGGTCCACCTTCTTTGGGACTCTCTGAGCTTCCTGGACTTCCTGGAAGTCTATTTCCTTTGCCAGATTGGGGAAGTTCTCCTTTATTATTTGTTCAAATAACTTTTCCACTTGTTGCTCTTCCTCTTCCCCTTCTGGTACCCCTGTAATTCGGATGTTGGGACGTTTAAAGATGTCCTGGAGGTTCCTAAGCCTCTCCTCATTTTTTTAAATTCTTGTTTTTTCATTCTTTTCTGTTTGGCTGTTTCTTCCTTCCTTCTGGTCCACTCCATTGATTTGAGTCCCAGTTCTCCTCCCATCACTATTGGTTCCCTGTGCGTTTTTCTTCATTTCACTTATTGTAGCCTTCATTTGTTCATCTAATTTGCAACCAAAATCAACCAATTCTGTGAGCATCATGATCACCAGTTCTTTGAACTGTGCATCTGATAGGTTGGCTATCTCTTGGTCGCTTAGATAAATTGGATCTGGGGCTTTGATCTGTTCTCCCGTTTGAGCCATTTTTGGGTTTTGCTTTCTTTCTTTCTTTTTCTTTCTTTCTTTTTTTTTTTTTTTTTTGGTCTGGTTGCACCTGTTATGTATTGAGGGGCAAAGCCTTAGGTGTTCACCAGTGCGGGGCAGCCCAGTTGCTGGGTTGTGACACTGTATGTGGGGGTGGGGTCCAAAAGGGAACAATGGCACTTGCTACACACCCTCTCTCATATTTCAGTCCCTTCCACTGCTTTCCACAAGCAAATTTGGCTCTGCTGGTGCTGATTTCCATGTGGGTGAGCTTGTGTACATTCTAGGACCCTGTGGGTCTCTCCAACAAACTTTCCTGTGAGGCTGGGAGTCTCTCCTGGCACCTCAACCTCCCCAAGTGTTTTTAATTGGTGTTTTTAGGTTTTATTTCCCGGCACTGGGGCCCTGGGTTTCGAGATCTGTCTCACTACCCATTTTCACCTGGATTATCTGCGCATGAATGTGAAACCGCTTGGTCAGCCAGCCACCTTGCTGGGTCTACCCGTTGCCACCCCCTGAGCCCGGGGTCCACTGGCCACCGCCTGCACGCCTGGGGATCCTGTGTGCCTGGGTCTGCCAACCTCCACTTTTTCCTGCCACAACTCCGCCCCTCTTATCAGTCTGGATTAATGGTTGTCGGACTTCCGTACAGTTCAATTTTCTGTTAGTTCTGATTGTTTTCTTGTTTTTAAATCTTTGTTGTCCTTAATTTTGGTTGTGGGAGGAGGCACAGTGTGTCCACCTATGCCTCCATCATGGATGGAAGTTGAGCCTGTTGTTCGAGGCTAATGTTTTTGAAACATTAAATTCACTCATTTCTATTCCCATTAATCCTAGGTTCTCTGTTGGCATTACTTTTCTCACCCCTTGAACTGGGGCACCCACCACTTCAGGGGAAGGGGGTGACCACCCAGTACAAGGGCGTCACCACTGAGCCTGAGCTTTAAGTTAAATTATTTGAGGTCCTTAGCCAAACAATTATCTTGAAAGTTAGGCTTTTTGAGGAAGGAGAAAAGGAATCCCCAAATTCCCAAAGCTTCCCTTCACTGTTGGTATAAATGTTCAGGCCCAGGAAATCCCACCCACACATATCATGAGCCCACTGCGTGGGTCTATGACCCACGTATTGCAAGGAAGGATGCTTTAACATAAGGAAAATGCTGTGCATACAAGAAGGGGCTGCCCTTTGCATGCTAAAAGGAGCTTGGAGAGAGCATCCCAGAAGCCAAGACAAGGAAACATACTTCCTAGGCTCCTAAGAAGACGCCCAACTAAGGGGGTAGAAACATACTGGCTGGTGGGCGGGTTGTGTGCTAAAACAGCTTTTGTCCCATTCCCCACTTGGGTTCTGAGACCACCACAGCAGAGGTGGGTGGAGGAGGGGTTAATCTAACACTAGAAGCTGCAACAGGCCCAGGGATCAGGAACACGTGTGGAGGGTCAGGGGGAGCCTGGGTAGAAAGGCCCAAGGCTGAGTCCCCCAGAAGCCCATGCTATGCACAGCCAAGGTGGAGGGACCCACTCACAACTTACACTAGACATGGACATTTTGGCCACAGCACAGCCCATGGCCAAAGGCCCCATAGACTGAGCTGCATCTTACCCAGAGGCCAGCAAAAAAGGACTAAACAGAGACCAATACCTGCTTCTAGGATGTGATGAAGGTTCTCCCTTCCCCAATGCCCAGATTTCCTTGGGGGTCAGGGAGGTGGGTGCTTAACAGTGGAGAGGCAGAAGGGGTGGTAAGAGAAACCTTGAAATGGTATTTTACCCAAAAGACTCTGCATTTACCTGAAAGATATCCACTTTAAAGGAGAAAAGTTGCCTTAAGTGGGCAAGCTGTGTGTGTGAGTGGTTTTGGTTTTTGTTGTGTTGCTGTTGTTTTGTGATTGTAGTTTCCTACCCAGTGAGAACAAGCGCCATAGCACAGTGAGGTCACTTAGAGAATTGAGAGGGTGTTCCCTTTATTGATCACCGTTCCCTAGAGTTTCAGAGTCCAGCCTACAATCCCAGGATGGCCGACCAGAACCCAGCAAGACAAGCTTGGGAAAGAAGGGATAATTTCCTAAGGCCCTCCTGGGAAAACTGGTTTTATTAAAGGTGGAAGCCTAGTGCCTCCCTGTGACCATCGGTGTGAGTGCCCCAGCACATAGAACCACCCACACATGTTAGTGACTGAGCCACAAACACCAGAGCCCCGTGCCAATGGCCAGGGGTGGTCAGCCCAGAGCAGAGGCTGAATGGAAACTGCTGTGGAGCATCATTAAAGCAGATTACAACCAACCATGTTTTAATGCTCCAGCTCAGGGCTGGAGTGACTTTGCATGGTTCTCCAACATACTACCCAGGCCTTAAAAGACTAGACAGAACCAAACTGCCTGGGTTTGAATCCTGGCCCCAGCACTTAGTTTTTTTTTTTAAAAAAAAAAAAGTCTACAAATTCTTTCAAATACCTCTCTTTAAAAGGTTGAGTCTAATTCCCCTCCCCATAAGGGTAGATTGTAGTCAGTGACCTTCTAATGAATAGAATGTGGTGGAAATGACCGTGTATAGGCCCCAAGATTGGCTTTCCCTTTCTCTCTTGCTTTTCATGGGGGGCGGCGGCGGCACTGGGGACTGGCTGCCATGTCATGAGGCACTGCAGCAGTCCTAGGGAGAGGTCTATGTGACTAGGAACTGAGGTCTCCTGCCAACAGCCAGAATGAAACTGAGGCCTCCTGGCTACAGCCATGTGAGTGAATCATCTCAGAAGCAGATCATCCTGGCCTAGTCCCACCTTCCAATGACAATAACCCTAACTGACATCTTGACTACAACCTAAGGAGAGATGCTGTACCAGAACCTGCCAACTAAGTTGCTCCTGAATTCTGGACCCACAGAAACTATGAGATGATTAATGTTTGTTATATCAAGGTACTGAGTTTGGAGGTAATTTTCTATTGGCAATAGTTAACTAATCCATTAGGTATAAGATCTTGGGCAAGTTACTTTGCCTTTCTGGGTCCTAATTTCTCCATCTATAAAATGGGAATGTTACCTATTAGGAGACAATTCTCCATGGTCTCTTGCATCCCCACATGTCCTTTATTTATTTTTTAAATTTTATTGTATTTTTGCTCTTATCATTTATCCCCCTTATACCCTCTTCCACCTCTACCCCTCTCCCCACCCCCCACAGTCTCCACACTGTTGACCGTGTCCAAGAGTCCTTTCTCTTTCTTGCTCTATACCTCCACCCCTAACCCTCCACCTCAGAGCAATCAGCCTGCTCTCTATCTATGAATCTATTTTCTTGTTAATTCATTTGCTGCTGTGCTTGGGTCTTTTTTTCCTACCTTGTCATTCAGATTGCTGATTTGATCCTCTGCTTCATCTAACCTACCATTAATTCCTTCCAGTGTATTATTTATTTCAGATATTGCATTTATTTATTTCTGATTGGTCCTTTTTTATGGCTTCTGTGTCTTTTTTCATGCTGTTGAGCATCCTTATAATCATTTCTCTAATCTCTCTATCTGATAAATTGCTTGCCCCCATTTTACTTGGTTCTTCTAGAGAATTCTGTTGTTCTTTCATTTGGGGCCTGTTTCTTTGTCTTCCCATTTTGGCTGCCTCTTTGTCTTTGTATGTATTAGGTAGATCTGCAAAGACTCTGGTGCAGACCTATGCCAGATGTTGCCTGTGACTGGCCCTGGGCAACCAGTTTGGAACCATCAGCAATCCACAGCTAGTGGCTCGCTCTGCTGGGCCTGGGTGTGTGCAGAAAGAACCAAGCTGTGCACCAGGAGCTGGTAAAAGCTGGTAAGGCCAGCATCGGGCCTGGGGAGTGTCAGTTAAAGCCTCAGGGCTCCCAGAAATCTACCTTTGCTGTTAGACTTAATCACTGAGCTAGCTTCAAGCTGTACTCAGCAGCCAAGTTCCAAAGGGTGGAGCAAGAGGGATCCCTGTGAGTGAAGCTATTGCTTCTCCTCAGGCTGATGCCACTTGGAGATGAGTGCTCTGCCTGAGAAAGATGGATTCTGCAGTATGGGAAATGACTCGGCACAGGTGGCTGCTTCTTCACCTCTCTCCCCAGAGCCACCAACTCCAGACTCTCCTCACATGTCTCTAATCCATTCTGCCCTCCCTCTGCCAGAGCCCAGGATGAGTGGCTGCTAATTAAGTTTTGTGTTGGCCCTGTAAGAGGCTCTCTGCATCTCCAGCCATCTCTCCCTGGCAGAGAGAAACCCCACTGTTTTTCACAGCTGGATGTTATTTGGGTTCCTTCCTCTGTTCTAGAGCTATAGGCTGGGGAGCCCAGCTTGGGGTTCAGACCCCACACTCCTCAGGGGGAACTCCCCCTCAGCCACTGAAATATCCCTCTGGAGCTTCAGCTGTCACCTGTTGGAGCCCAGTCAGCCCTCTTGTGCCTCTGCACTTCTTACTTGTCTCAATGGAGTGACATGGTCTCTTCAGTAAGTCCTTTGTTATAAGGCTTCTCTCCAGCTAGTGTTCAGATGGTTTTTCAGGATGACTGTTCTATAATTTAGTCAAAATTCCAGTTTGGTCCTGGGAGGAAGTTAGTGTAGCTTCCACCTACTCTGCCACCATCCTGGATCTCTTTACATGTTCTTTAAATGAGGCTCTGGCTTTTCAAAGACATTTGTGTAACCACCGCTTTGGGACAGAGATAGTTTTTTCCTTCAGAGCCAAGGATGGGCAGGCTTTCTGCCCATTATATAAGATTCAGGCCCCCTAACCTCAGAGTTCTTCTCCTACAATACAGTGCACTGCATGGGTAGGTGTACTTGGCCCTCTTTATGTCGCCCTGTGAGAACTGTGGTGTGGGGCTCCAGTGCAGGAAAATGATGACATTCTGGTTACTTTTATTGCTTTGAGTAATAAAGTCCTTTGTCTCCGACCCAAGAACCTCATCAAGGAGCCTTCAGCCAACACCTGTGAAATGGTGGCAGGGTCACTTGCCATCTTGCAAGGAAGGAAAAATCTCAGACCCTTCCTAGTTCTTCATATTGCCATCCTCATAGGAATGTTCTGCAGACTGTATGAGTTAACCCAGGTGGAGCACTGGGCATGGTTCCTGGCATGTGGCAAAAATGTTCAGTAACAACTATTATTCTTATAGCTAGTATAAAAACCTACCTTTTCCACTATTGTCAGAGTACTCATCATTATCATCATCATCATCATCATCATGTTTTAGGATTACATCCAGGGAGCTGGTTTTGTGATCATACACTACACAGTACTTTACACACTCCAGATCCACAGACTCCGGGATAAGATATTCATTTGCCTTCTAAAGAAAACACAAGAGAAGCCTGTTGGCAGTTGAGTTCAGGTGAGCAAAAAGTCCCTGCACACCAGCACTGGGAGGCACTGAAGGTAGGACTCTGCCCATTTTCCTGACTATACATGTGCACTGAGAGTTGACCAGAGAGTCTACTAAATTCCAAGGATCTTCCATACCCACATTCCATAATGTGAAAAGCTAACCACAGCTGACTGGACCAGAAATAAGCGCCTGGCCAAAGAATAGCTAGCCTACTGACCTGCCCACTGAACTAAGACATCCTCTCTCTGGGAGCAAGTGGTTGCCTATAGGGCCAAAGCCAAAATCTCCCATAAGAGGGCAGTAAGCAGAAGACTTGAATAAGAAGAAGTCCTAAGCAAGCAGATAAAATTAGGCCAACTGTAAGCTCAAATGTAAGCTCTGTGAGAGCGGGAACATTTGTCCTTTTATACTCACTGATGTATCCTGATCTTCTAGAACACTACCTGGCATCTTAGGTCATAAAGGAAGGAACGGGCAAACAGTTCCATGAGATCGTGAAGATTGTTCAGTCACCATCATGGTGGATCTCAGGGGCAAGAACAATGGGTACCTCCTGGCAAGAAGGGAATGAGCTCTCGCAGAACCAGACTTGCCTAGGATCCCACAGGGTGTTCTAGAGCCCCTGGAGGCCTGGCTGGGCAGCAGCTGAAAGGTTAGTCCTCATTCATTCTCAGTGACTCCCAAATGCCCCCTCTACTCAGGGGAACCTGAGCCTAACTCTGTCCCTTACAACCTCTTGGCTGACATAGAAGCCCTGACAGAGGACCTATAGGTGGGATAGGACAAGTGCACATCTACTCTACCACGAGGCAGGGAGGCAAGGCCCATGCAGGCACAGACCAGGGAAGTTCTCTGAGAAATGAAGGGGAGAAATTATATTTGTCTAAAGGAATTAGTGGAAAGGTGGTGCTCTGAGGATGAGCAGGACTTAGGTGATAATGAGGAAAGAGGGGTTCTGGGTGTGGAAAAGAGCGTGAGCAAAGGAAAAGGCAGGAACAGTCCACAGAGACTGGAGCAGGTGGGAAAGCAGGGAGAGATGTGGCTAGACATTTATTTGTTTATTCAATAAACATTTGTTTAGGACCTAGTATGTCCTTGCAATGTGCTCAGTTCAGGAATACAGATTTTTTTTTTTTTTTTAAGGGAAATGCCTGAGTTGGTCTGGAGGACTCCAAAAGGTGTTCAGGGAGAGTAGAGGCATTTGCGGTGAGACTGCAAAGGCAAGTGGAAATTCTCCAGATGGACAAGAGTTGGGGGTGTGTTTGAGGCAGAAGGAACAGCTTTCAGTCATTCACTTTAGTCAACAAATAGATACCCACCAGATGCCAGGGGCCAGACACAGCATCCAGGATACAATGATGAGCAAAGCACATACATCCCTGCACTCACAGCAGTGTGCTTAGGGAACCACATGGACTCTTATTTCTAGATCTTAAGAGACCATTGCTTATAAGATGCACCACCAGCTTAACAACAGTTGCAATCAGGAATGGATGTAAAAAGAGGGACTTGTTGGCATATAACAATACTTCCAGCAGGGTACGGAGTGACTGGTCCCCAGGGCTATGAAGCCCAGATCTCCGTCTCAGGCACTGCTCCTCCACTCCCCTTGCACGCTGACTGCACCTTCTCAGACAGCTTTCCCAGAGGCCCAAGTCATGGCCACCAGCAAAGCTCAGACTCCCGTCCTCCAAAGACCACCCACAGAACAGAAAGAGCCTCCTGCTTTAATTCCAATTCTGATTTGTTGAATGTTCATCCTTGGCTGATGTGTGGTCAGGGTCTAGGTACTATTTTAGGGAGCACCACTAGACTCCCATGGTTTGAACTGGGAGAGGAGAAGTTTTGCCTCAAAAAGAAGGGAGGGGTGCCAAGCAGAAAATAACAGATGTACACCACATGCACTTTTGGGGAAAAAAAGACAGTACCACATCAAAAGCGCAAATCAGCCCTGGCTGGTGTGGCTCAGCGGACTGAGTGCCGGCCTGTGAACCAAAGGGTCGTTAGTTCAATTCCCAATCAGGGTACAAGCCTAGGTTGCAGGCCAGGTCCCCAGCTGGGAGGGTGTAAGAGACAACCACACATTGATGTTTCTCTCCCTCTCTTTCTTCCTCCCTGCCCCTCTCTTTAGAAATAAATAAAATCATTTTTTTAAGTGCAAATCAATTCTAGGATATATTCCAATTTCAGAAATGTTAAAATAAGGGGGCTAAGGGAGTATGTGCATCTTAGAACCAAGGAAATACAGCAAGGCATGCTGTTGAGGTGTCAAGTGAGAGTAGAAGCATGCGGAGGTGAGGCTGGAGAGGGAGGTGGTGGAATCAGGTAAAACAAGCTGTGAACATGGAGTTAAAGGGCTCTGTGTCCTGCTGGGCCTGGGAGTTCCCTAAAGTCCTGCAATCTGCTGGCGGAAAAAAAAAAATGTTGGGAAGAGGGAGACAACAGGTGTCAGTCTGACTAAGATGTTCTTCAGGGCTGAAAGAGAGAGAATGGCTCTTTTCCAGAGTTGGGGTGCTGTCAGAATCAAAGGAATGTGCTGATTTGAGAGCTAAATTGGGAATGGAGGGCCATGCATCATGAAGGGGCTTTGAACAGACTGCAAAAAGCAGGGAAAGGCTGAAATGGGGCTTTAGAGCTAGAGGACGAAGCAAGAGAATTGAAAATCCAAGGGAAAAAAAAAAAAAGGAAAACAGGTAATGATGGATTGGTTTGGGGGAAGCTTGTTAGATAGCAAGCTTATCCTGGAAAAATAGTTGAGCCAGGGCCTGTGCTCCTTCCCTAGTTAGGTGTGGGAAAGAGCCAGAGTTAGAATGCACAACAGCACGGCGGCAGTGGGAATTTTATGAAACATTTTTATAAGTAAAGTTGACAGGACAGCTCAACTATGTTGACACTTGAAGCTGGAAGCTTGGGTGAAGTCTCTGAGCAAGAAAGTATACTAACAGATATGAAGGGAACCAAGGATAGAACAGTGGTTTTCTTTATATGTAGCAGAAGAAGAAAATGAAGCTGAGCCAAAGAGATAGAGAAGAAACCAGGGAAGCAAGAGAGAATCTGAAGTCCAATGCAGAGAATGTAGTCAGGGCTGGCTGCAAAGCCCACAGATGGATCCTGAGTGAAGGCTGCTAGGCTTGACAAGATTTGAGAGAGAAGATACCCTGTGGGGGGTGGGGAAAAGGGCCTCACTGCAGGAGGGGACACGGTGACTGTTGCAGGGCTCTGTCTTTTTAAATAATTAGAATGGAGAAAGGAAGTTGGGAAGGGACCAGATAGAAAGGGAAGAGAAAGGAGCGACTTCCAGCTTTGAGATATAGTGACTGTCTATGTGGTTTTAGTCCCTAAGTAGCATAAACCAAATTGGACAAATATATATGGAACAGACCCTCTGATGGTCTGTTCCCTAAGTAGAATAAAAACTCTGTGAGGATAGGGACAATGAACTAAGGGCCTCTAGTATTCTGTTCTATACCCACGGTCTGGAACAGTGCCTGGCGCATAAAGGAACTAAATCAGTATTTGCTTAATGAAGCTGTTGATGGTGAGGGTGGGAGGGACACCTTAGGAAGTGTGGGAGAAGTGTGGGAGACCCTCATGGTAAATGCACAGGGGCCATCCTGCTTCTGCTGCCCACAGCGTCCAACAGTAGGTGCCGCCTCCTTGATCTAGGATAAAACTTCCCACCCTCCTGTAAGGCAACCAGCCTGCTCCAGATGCTGACTCTGCCAGTATACCTTCTTCACTCGGCGGGCTGTAATCACATGGCTTTCATCATACTCCCGTTTGGATCGCACATCTGAAAAGGAAAAGAATTTAACTAATAACATATTTGCAAAAGAGCACATGACCAAGCTACTTAGTGAACTCATATGATCAATTTCTATTTATTTGGCCGATAGGTGATAGTTACTGTCCACTCACAACTCGAGGTGTTGTTCCACTACTCTGAGCTGCACATGCCATGACTCCACTGCCCCATCACACCCACACATCCCCTTCAGGGGTAGTGAGACTTTGTATCCTTGACTTAGGGGCAGTTTTCTCTGAGGCCCCCCCAAAAAAACAAGGAGGGCAAAAATCAAAGCCAAAGTGAGCTCATACTAAATGCTCCCATGGGGTTTTAGACCCAAATTCAGACTCTAGAACCAAGGAACTAAGGTTCAAATGCTCCTGCAAGGGCAGCTGCATTATTGATGCTCCTCAAAGTTGGGAGAACATGGAATGGAAATTGATGTTATGCATAAACACTACATATGACTGTTATCCAAAATATAGAGAGTTCCTAAAATTCAACAATAAGAAAACAAACAACCCAATTAAAAATGGGCAAAAGGTAGGAACAGACACCTTACAAAGAAGCTACACAAATGGCAAATAAGTATATGAAAAGATGTTCAGCATCATAGAATGGATGGAAAATTAAAACAATGAGATACCACTACACACCTAACAGAATGTTGAATTCGAAATACAGATACCACCAAATCCTGGTGAGGATGTGGAGTAACAGGGACTCTCATTCATTGCTGGTGGGATTGCAAAATGGTACAGCCATTTTGTAAGACAGTTTGACAGCTTCTAACAAAACTAAACATTCTTTTATCAGTAATCATGTTCTTTTTTTTACCCAAATGAGCTGAAAACTCATCACCACACAAAAGTCTACACATAGATGTATATAGCATTGTTATGCATAATTGCCAAAAGTTGGATGCAAGTCCTTAAGTAGGCAAATGGATAAATAAACTATGGTACAACTAGATAATGGAATATTAGACAATGCTAAAAAGGAAAGAGCTACTAAGCCATGAAAATGCAGCAGAAAGTTAAATGCATATACAAATGAAAGAAGGCAATCTGAAAAGACTACATACTGTATGATTCCAATAATATAACATTCCAGAAAAGGCAAAACTGTGGAGACAGTAAAAATATCACTGGTTGCCAGGGGTTAGTGGAGAGAGAGGATGGTAAGAGCAGTGAAACTATTCTGTAAAATGCTATAATGATGGATACATGGTATTATACATTTGTCTAAACCCACAGAATGCATGACACTAAGAGTGAGCCCTAATGTAAAGTATTGGCCTTGAGTGACAATGACAGGTCGAAGTAGCTTCATCAACTCTAACATATATGAGCACACCGTGAGAGTGTTGAATGTGGATAGTTGGGGAGGCTGTGCTTGTGTGGGGGCAGGGAGTATATAGGAACTCCCTATACTTCCTACTCAATTTTGCTATGAACCTAAAATCTAAAAAACAAAGTCTACTTTTAAAAAGACATTAGAAAGCACTAACCACAAAAGAAAATATGGATAAATCTAATCCTTCAAATTAAGGACTTCTCTTTTCATCAAAATACAACATTAAGAAGGTAAAAGGGCAAGCCACAGAGTAAGAGAAAATATCTGTACCACAAATCACTAGCAGAATGCCTGTGTCCAGAATTTATAAAAAACTCATAAATCAATTGGGGGAGAAAAAACTTCATATATCTGAAGATATCTTTATTCTAAGACATCTTGAGAAACAGCTCAAGGCCACTCTAGGTCATTCTAGGTAATGACCCCAGCCCCCCTTAAAGTGCCTGCCTAAGAAAATTCAGGGCTGCCACAAGAGCTTACTGTTGGTTAGAGCAACAAGTATGAAAGACATATGGACAAAAGCTGGGGGGGGGGGGTGGAAAGGGAAGGGAGCTGGGGAGGGCTGGGGTGGAGGGACGGGATGGGAGTAGAAAACAGAAAACTGTATAAGAACAACAATTAAAATTTAATTAAAAAAAATAGTCATGGGGATAAAAAGCACAGCATAGGGAATTTAATCAATAATATTGTAGTAACTACAGATAGTGCTAGGTTGGTACTTGAAATATTGGGGGATCACTTTTTAATGTATATGATTGTCTAACCACC
>PVKU01017338.1:0-11805 GCA_004027475.1 Anoura caudifer | reverse complement strand
CTGGCTCCAGAGAAATAGCAGCACTATCCTGGCTAAGTGCTTTTCTTGTCTCCCAGCAAATAGATATTAACACACACACCACCACCACCACCACCACCAGCAGCACCACCACCACCAAACCCAACAGCTGCACATTCAGAGCTGAATGTCAGTCTTCTGTTCCAAATTGACAGCCCTTGTTATTTAAAGTCAGAGATGTGTAATCTTTTGAATTTTAACTAGTCTGTCTTCCAACAAGCTCAAGTTCACAGAAAAGCAACATGATTGAAGGTGTAGAGAGGCTTCCATATCTAAGTCAGAGGACAGAAACCAGCTGTAGAGGCCTATTTCACAGCTCAGAGAAGAGAGAAGCAAAGAGGAGCAACTGGGGCAAGCCCCACAGAGGGACAGCAGATCCAGGACCAAGCCAGGTCTCATACAGAGAGATTGTTACGCAGTTAAGGGGCTTCAGTTCCTTCTGTCTGGCCTGGAATGCCTATGAGATTTTACTAACATCTATAGAAGATCAACAGAGGTTGGGTGGGCCTTAGGCTTGCTCTCCAGAGGCTCTTTGGACTTTTAAAAGGAAATGTTCCCTCATCTGGTGGATAACTATAAGCATCTTTATGCCAAGCAATATATAGGCTGAATATCAGTAATGTATGCAAAAGGGTTAAAGTTTAGTCAGAGGTTAAAGTGAGAGAGGGCTGTGAAACACCCACCCCAGTCCCAACCCTTCCCTATAGCCCTGGGTCAGAGATTGATTTTGGGTTGGAGTAACATCCATTGACTGCCCATGATAGCTCACTCTCCAGACTTGTTCTTACATATTTTTGTCATGTTTTTGGAGAGAGACCTAATTCTCTTTTGTCAGTGGCAGGCCATGGCCCATGGAGGGGAATCGGGTTACCCAGAGAGTCTATGTAAGAGGGATGACGCAGAGAGCAGAAACCACAGCTCCAGCTGGGGACATGAATGTTTTCTGCTCCTTCTTATCTCTTCTATTTTTATATCCAGAAATTTCTTTTAAAAAGAAGACTGCCCCTTCTTTTCCCAAGAGGCACACTGCTGTGTGTGGTGCACAGGGCTCAGGTGTTGGGCTTATGATTGTTCCCTACCTCATCCTATTCCGCCCTTCAGTTCCCAGCCTCCCCTTTGGGAGGAGGAGAGTGAAGCCATCACCTATGTACCAGAATCTGGTTAGACTTCTACTTCTGCCCTGAGATTTCAAGACTGATGCTCATATTTTCAGAGTTTCCATGTCAAAAAATCCCACAAGCCTTAGTTATTCCTCACACATATATCTACAAATACCTCTCCTGTGCTCTGATCAACAAGCCTTCTGGCCCATTTCCCTCCTTTCTCCTCTTTTCTTCCTTTCTGTGAAAAACTGTTTCCCAAGCTTCTGTGGCATAGCACAGTCAGAGAATGAAGGTATTCCCATTAATCAACACTCTGGTAATAGAGAGTCACAGCATTTTCTACATGCCATAAGTAGGTTTTTCACTCACAAATTATTGTAATATGGTGCACTCCACTTAACACATATGCTACAGTACATATAATTGAATCTATTTTGAAGAAAATGTAAGATCCTATAGTGCCTTTGAGTCATGATTACAATAACATTATTTACCATCTTACCATGGATATATGGAAATACTCTTTTTAGAGAGTTCCAGTTAATAAGACACTAAATAGCAGAGAGTTTGTTGGACATCAGATTTTAGAGGAAAACAGAGAATCATGGGCCCATCTACCAAAGGGTCCTAACTCAGTGGCTTTGATGTTGAACATTCTTTTTGATTCTCTGAGCCTTAATATTCTCATTTAATAAATTTTTAAAAGATTTTATTTAATTATTTTTAGACAGAGGGGAAGGGGCGGAGAAAGAGAGGCAGTGAAATATCAGTGTGTGGTTGCCTCTCACGTGCCTCCCACTGGGGACCTGGCCTGCAACCCAGGCATGTGCCCTGACTGAGAATCGAGCTGGCTACTCTTTGGTTTGAAGGCCAGCACTCAATCCACTGAGCCACACCAGCCAGGGCTCATTTAATAAATTTTTCACAACTGAACTGCAATAAAAATGAATTGTAGATTAAGAAATCATTGAGGCCTAATTTCAAATGTAATTGCATTTAAACTTAAAATAGGTATACCTATCAGATGGTCTTTGGACATTTATTTGAAATGGTAATGTCAAGTAGCTGAACTATTGGCAAAACTACAACTATTTGATAGCTTCTTATCCCACAGCCCCCTCTATTTAGTAAAACATTTAACTACAATGAATAATTATTCATTACCACGTTATGATCAAAAGCCCCTAATTAAATATCTCACAAAGTAAAAACTAGCAACCTGCTTAAATGTGAATGTTACCCTATTTACTCACTTAATAACTGTGAGGCCTGGGCCCTTTGCCCTCAGGAGAGGGATGGACAGTGCTCTCATTTCACAAGGGAGGACTTCATGGTGCAGGGACCCTGGGATGCACAGGCCCTGCTAATCAGCCACAGCTGCAGGAGGGGTGAATGGGATTGACTCCTTGAATAAACCTGTTACTTCTGGCCCAAGAAGTGCAGTTGCAATGGGCACACATTTCCTCTCTGGGCAGGGCTTCCTTCAGATCCACAGCACCCACTGGCAGGGATGTGCAGCCCCCCACGCGGGGATCTCCAATGAGTCACACGCGGACGTTTTTCAGGCACTGTGGACCTAATACCATGCATCAGATTTGGACCCAACCCTTAGTGAGCTCATGTACCCAATATGAGGCCCCTGGAAATGCCACTTCTCCTCACAGCAGCCCCTAGAACAGCTCCAAACCCCATGGCATTCATTCATCCATGGCAGTCACTCATTTGGTTCATTCTGGTTTATTCAGGTTCATTCAGACTAAGGCTGGCTATGGAGGAATGCCCTCAGGGGTACTGTAAACCCTGGGAGAGGACACATAGTCCAACTGCACCCTCATCCTGATACCTACTCTCAGCACACCTGGGGGGGCCTGTACATTCTGTCCAGCATCCAAGGGGAGTGGTGAGGGAGGGAGGGGTTACTGCATTGACAGGGCCTGGAGGTACCCAGAGGCACCGAGGCAGGCCCCAGGCACCCTGCCCAAGCCTTGTACTCTGAGGCTCCCAGAGAAGGTGGCTCTGCCACTCAGCTTTCAGGATGGCTGTTAATTGCCTGGCCTATTGTGGCAGCAGGGGATTCTCAAGTCAGATGTATCTTTCCATCCAGTGTTTTTAGCCTTCCCATCTGGGTTCTCTGTATGGATCCTACTCTTACTTGGGGGATTATCTGTTCTGAAGGAAGCTGTGGGAGACAGCATTCCTGTACCTCTGCTGGGCAATAAAATTGACAACGAGAAAGTGGGAAGTTCCCCGGAGCTTTGGAGAACAGCTTGCCAAGGTAAAGAGCAGGCATTTCCATATCTGTGGACAGGGTGGGACCCAAGAACAGTTGGGCATCACCCCAGAGCCTTGGTGGGAACCTTCTCTGGAAGGCCCCAGATAGGGAAGCAAGTGGGCAAGATAGGTGTCCTGGTGTCATGGGAACGGTCCAGCTCCTGTGTATGCAAGACTTTGTGTAGAAAGCCATGGATTATAAGTTGGAGTTGGCTAGGGATGACTAGGGTATGGAGAATTTTCCCAAATTCTTTCCCTCAGAGCTCAGAATTATAAATTCTTAGATAGTAAGAAGTTACTTATTTTAGTCTGTATCTGATGCTTGAACTCCATAGTGTATGTTTCCACCTCATCGCCTTCAGGGATGAAACACTCACTAACTGCAAGGCTGACTTTTCTTTGGACACCTCTGTTAGAGAATTCATCCTTTCTACCAAGACCGAGCCTCAAAGCTGTGAACTCAAGATAAATGCAGGGCATGCACTGGATAGCCTGCCAATAAAATAAGCAGCAGTCCTCTTGCCCAAGCCCAGAAGCAATAGGGCTTGATGGAAACCAAGCAGCAAAACACGCAGTGCTTGCTCCTAGGCTGCTCCCACTCCTCAGTGTACTTCTCAGGGAACCGTGTGTCCAGAAAGATGTGCATGCTGTCCAGCCTCAGGATTCATAATTTTTAGTGTGCTCAATCTAAACAGAGGCTCATGGCCTCAGGGGCTGGGAAGAGTACAGATGGTAAGATTCAAGGAAAAGGGAGGAAGAAGGGCCTGGTGGGTGTTCCTGTGCAGGCTCACCAAGTACCTACATGTCCACAGTCCCTCATCCTCAATTCCAAAATCCAAAAAGCTCTGAAAACAAAAAGGGATTTGCATTTCATCTGGAAGAAAAATCTGACCAGAATTGACATGCAGTTGTTGACAATCATTGTGTGCTACACTTTGAATGAGTATTCAAATGTTTCACTGACGAAATATTAATGAATATGTCTGGTTATAGGATGCTGTTTCACACCCACTGAGGGTATTATGTAATGTAGTGCATATGTGAATTAGCTTTCTGAAACTCAAAATTTCTGGATTCTAAAATACATCTGGATCCAAGGACTTTGACTATGGAACTGCAGGACTTGCATTTTTATCATCTTAATTTCTTTTCTTTTTTCTTTTCTTTCTTTCTTTTTTTGTCAATGAAACAGAAACTGAGGCTCAGAGAAATTAAGTGATTTATTCAAACTGTCACACAGCTCCTCAGGGACAGAGTCTCAACTTGAAGCTGGAAGACAAGTCTTGTCTTTCAATTCCAGAGCCTATGCACTCCCCCTCCAACCATGGAGCCTTTGTTCTTCACAGACTGACCAAGAGTCAGGGTCAGACTGAAGGGTGGGGGATGAAGAGGGCAGAGGAAAGAGCTGGGTCTGTGGGGTGTGGAGCAGGAAAGCTGAATTGGGAGCCAGCATTTGCAGAGCCTTCTGATCTGCAGCCACAAAACAAGTATTGTTACTCAACTGCCTGTGTCCCCACAGGGCATCAGCCTCTAGACCTCAATGCCATTAACATTGTCATAAGGAAGCAGGACAGCTATTAATGGGAGTGATAAATGGACTAGGATGAGCCTTGGCCAAGGATCCTGCCATGCGTGTGGCACAGACTCTGCCCAGTGAAGTGATGGACAGTTGTCCTGTGGCACCTGTGCTGACAGCCTGGGCAGTTGGAGCACTAACTAACTGGTGTGAAGGAGAATTCCTATTGGAGTGACATCTGGCCAAGGCCTATGGCACGTCAGTGTCCTGGGAAAAGCATGCTGCTGGGAGCCCTGCCATTAGCTAAATGTGTGACTGGAGCAGGCTGGCCACTTACACCCTCTCTAGCCTCAGTTTTCCTGCCTGTTAAGTGGAAGAATGTCATCCCCACTGGCCTCTGTGTCTTTGCCTGCATCCAGGCTGGTGGAAAAGGAAATGAGCACATACATACCACACCTGGGAGCAATTTGAGAAAGTGTCAAACAGTTTGTGGTTTTGTTGTTTTACAGTTATTATAGCTCACCTAGGACATAGTTACAGAACTTGCATTAGTGGGGTTGCCTGAGGGGACAGAAATCAACTTAGAGAGTGCAAGGAGGGTGGAGGAATTTAAGGGGCTCTGGAAGGAAGCAGGAGTTTGGGTAAATGCAGACAGCGTATTCTCTCCCCACCCCACAGTTCCCTGCATCACCCCCCCACCAATTTATTCCCTCTGTTTTATGATTATTCTAGGAGAACAATTTGATCTTCTATGAATGCAGTGCCTATTCTGGTCACAACACTAAACAGTCCCTGCTCCATCTGGCCAGATAGAGACACAGCTCAGCGGGTGATGTGACTAGGCTGTGCTGGTCTGGATGCGGACCACTGCATTCAACACCAACCCCCTTGCCCCCACCCCTTACCTCTGGGTCTGTCTTCTGTTTGCCTGAGCCTCTGGGTAAAGGAGCTGGTGGCCTGGGCCTCTGTGTGGCATTCCAGGAGTGAGAGACAGCCTTATGAAACACAACAAGGCTCAAAAGAAAGCCTCCCTGCCTGTCACTGAATCTTAAAGGCTGTGTTTTCCCCAGGAATTCTGTTTCAATGCAAATGCTCCTGGGAAAGGTCATGTCATAGGTCCTCCAACACTGGCTAATATCTTAGCAGGGATTATTTGACAGCCAGCTGCGAACAAGGATGAGTTAGGGCTCCTGGGGAATGGGAAGCAGAGGCAAGGAGAGGAGGGGCTATCATGGGACACCAGAGCCACCCAAGGGGACGGCACTCAAGGGCTGGTCTCATGGAAAGATGGGTTCCATAAGCCTCTGCCTGCACCAAATTTAAGAGAACAACACCACACACAGGGCCCTGTTTTCCATACTTGAACATTCACTCATTTATCTATCTAGGCATTTGTTTCATTCCATCCATCCACCCAGCTCACATAAGCACTTACTTAATAGTACTCATTTGTGCTCAGCATTCATTCTGGGGCATCCAAAAATATTTTTATTTGAGTAATTAAGAACCCAGAACAACTTATTTTATTCATTGGTGAGGTTCTGGGGTTATGGAAGACCATGGGGAAAGTTCTAGGCTTTTCTCTGACACTGATTTTTGGAGCAAATGACCCTACCTTTTTGAGCTTTGCTGCTAATGTTAGAACATCAGTCATATGCTCCCTGCCCACTCACAGGTTGTTGTGAGAATCAAAACAGATGCTGAAGGTGAAAGCACTTTGACAGTATAAAGCAGGGATAAGATACTTAACACTATTTTTAATTCTTCACCTCCTACATTTAATCTGAAGCTGTGGCCATATGGGACAGCCCTTCCATAGTTACTAAGTAAAAAGTATATGATCTGAGCCTACACTGTGTTCTGGGCACTGTGATAGGCTACAGAGATGCAGGGATAAAAGATGCAGTCTCTGCTCTCAGCAGCCCCTTCAGTAATTAAGGGACCAATGGGGTTATAATGGAAGAGTCAAAGTGCCATCAGAGCACTTACAACACCTAGAGGATCCGGGAGGCTTCCTGGAGGAGGTATGAAGGACCCATATTGACTAAATTCTGACTTTACAAATTATAATTATGTACTTGTACTCCTCAGAGGGAGACTTGGAATACTCTCTCTGATGCTCTGGTAAGGTTGGGGTCTGTCATTATGACCCTGACAGTATACCTTCCACTCTGCCAGGATCCTCAAGGAGCAAGAAGACACAGTGAGGGAGGACACTTCAGGTTGATCACCCTGCCAAGAAAACCTGCTGGGACTGATAGGCACCTCCCAGGACTGTTCCACGCAGGCCTGGGGTCACAGGACCTACAATGAATCCAGCACATGGCTCCTGCATAGATGCTCCTACCAAGGCCAGCCAAGACCTTTGTCCTTTTACTTGCTTCCCCCATAAAGAAGAGGAGCACCTCCGGTCAGGAAAGCTGCTCTTGGAGCATCTTGGAGTCTTTCCTCACCCTACTTTCTCTAGACCCCAGATGCCCATTCTTTTTCCTTCTTCCCCTCACCCTTCCAGATTGACTTCCTGGGAAAAAGAAACAGATGGATTTTTCCAGAAAACCCACCATGTGCCTTCTCCACCTCCCTTCTCCCCACTACTCTTGCCTTTAGGAGCTTCAGCACTGCAGTTGCCACAGTAACTGCAGGGCCGACTTGCTGCTTCCTGCAGGCCACAGATATGGCACTTGGGCAATGAATGTCAGGGTGGTTGGTCTGGCTTTGGCTCCTGTTCTCTGGACGCCAATGGGACCCTCTTGGAATATGCTTCATGGACCTCAAGATACCTGCATGGTGTTAAGGGGAGCAAACTAGAGTACCCACATCTTATTCCCCACCCTTTACCCCCACCCCAAGGGGTCCTGTTCTTTCCCAGGCTTCAGGGCTCAGCCTCTTTCAGCATCCACAGGGCTGTGGCATTTGCCCAAGTGGGTTCACTGGAACAGTGCCTAACAAGGAACCCACAGCCTTTTCTCCTCACCACCCCACAGCCAGGACTCCCAGGTGGCCTGGGGGTGATAAATGTATGCCTGGGATTAGGGAGTGGGCTCACTTGCTGCCTAACTTCCAGAAATGAAAAGAAAACCAGGGGGAAAAGCCCATCTGCTGCTCAACAGAGAGACCGTTTCTGGAGGGTATAAATAAACTGTATCTATGTAAAGGCATATTCTAAATGTTTCTCAAAATAGCTCTTTGGAAAATCATACATGGTGATTAACGGGGTAGATTGACATGCCAGCAGTTAGGCCCAACATCAGGTCCGTAGTTACTGACTTCATTTTTTTTTTTTCAGAAGATTGTATTTTAAAAAATTAAGTATGGCTCTGATGGTGACATTTTGCTGCTGTTTGTGAACAGAGTGTGGCTGCCAACCTTGGCACCCCTGTGACTGCAGCAGCATGGGGCCCTCAGATTAAGGGACCAACCTGGGTCAGTGGTGGTTCCTGCAGCTGGTGCTGGCGGGTTCCCAGCTCAGGGCAGGGTGCCAGCATCACTGGCTGGCTGTCAGCGGGGCTCAGGAGGACACTCATGCCCTGGGTGGGGAGCTAGATGAAAAGACCATAAAGATCCCTGCCAGTCACCATTCTCAGGCTATGCCCCCAGGGAGTGCACATAGTCATCCAGTCTGGAGAGAGGCCAGAGTTCCCAAGGCTGTTCCCCGCAGCCTCCCCCCAGCAAAGGGTCAGAGCACCATAGGTCACCAGGTGAGTGCCTACCTCCTTCTTGCCAGTTCCTCCCTCTGTCACCCCACCCTTCTTCATAGGCACCAGGTTGCCCATGAAGGGTGAGAATGAAAACCAGCAATGAGCACCAGGAGATGCTCCATGATCTTGGGCAAGCTAGCTCCCTCCCTGGGTGCTCATCTCATCAATAAAATGAAGGATGAGCCTTTTGATGCTTTAAGCTCTGTCCTCTCAGAACACTTATGATGACATGATTATTTTCCAACTTAGGCTACCCTGGCCCCCAGTCAAATTTCAGGGGGAACTCACAGGACACTCATTTCCCTAGGAGGGGGCACTGGTGAAAGTCTCATTAGTAGGATGTGTGGGGGCTGGGTCACCCAGAAATGGCCCTCTCATATCTGTGTGTTGCTATGTGAATACTGGTGGTTGTTGTTGTTATTGTTGTGTGTGTGTGTCTGTGGAGTGTGGGTAGAAGGTAGGGATAGCCAAGGAGAAGGGACAGCAGCTGTCCCACTTCTGATGGGAAAACAGGGATGGCAGTTGGGATTTGTGGGGCAACAGGGCATCCCTTGGGCTCCCTAAGCCCATAGATGCATTTATCCATAAGCACCTAATTCCTGGCCCTGGGCTGCATCTTTCTTTCATGAAAAGTGAATTCAGTATTTAGATCAGGGTGGGATGCCCCAAGTGCCTGGCCTTCTATCATATGAAATAAACCCCCATGAATCCTCAAAGCTCCCGAGAGAGGGGTGGGAAGGGTTGTAGGCCTCTGCTGCTTCCTTTTCCAACTGCACTTGAAAAAATATGGAGCATGGGGACTCAGAGAAACTGTGAGAAGTTCTGTCTTCCCAGGTCTCAACTGCCCTCCCCACTTCTCTCTCATAGCTTTTAAGCCACCATGGTGATCAAAGTCACCCCAAAGACTGTCAGCCTAGCCCCAAGTCAGCAGTGATATTAGAAAAAACCTGTCTCCATCCCATTTACATTGCTGTTATGATCCTGAGCAAGTTACTTCACCAGGTTTCATGTTCATCTGTAGATTGGCGGTTTCAATATCAGCCTCATAGGGATATTTTAAGTAATAAATAGAGCAACATAGGTAAAGTACTTAGCACAGTGTCCAGGACATAACTGGTGCTAACAAGTAGGGGCTGTTATTGTTGTCACCACTGAGTTACTGCCCAGACCCTTTGCCTTGCTTCACTTTCAGATTAGAACCAACTAACACCAAGCATCTACCTGAAAACTGGGCAATCCCACAAACACTACCTCGTTTGAGTGCCCAATTGCCTGGCCCATTTGCCTGACTGGTGAGCTTGTATCTGTTTTTGCCTCATGGCCCTGCTCTCCCTTTGGTTTCCCAGTCAGTTCCTATAGCTTTTGGCCCACAGTTCATTCAGTGTCCCTGACTGTAGTTCTCCAGTTCTCAGACAGCAGCTCAAACCTGGTGCCAGCTCCTGGGTGTTTCCCTGGGAATGACACATGCTCATCACCATCCCTGGCTCCTCCTTTGTTCCCCTATTCTGAATCCTTGAGCTTCTTTCTGGTGTCTTCTTCTGCCCTCAGCCCTGAGTTGCCAAACCATGAGCTCCAACACCAAACCAACACCCCAGTTGCTTTGCTTATTGTTAGCATTCACTTTCCTTTACAGTTTCATTGGGATCTTTTCTGTTTCTCTGTGATAACCTAGCTTTCTTCCACCTCTCTTCATCCTGTACTTTTCCTCCATTCTCAATACCTCCACCCAGTCTTGGATTCTGCACTTCCTACTCTCCCCCTGGCCCTCTCCAGGCCATGTCTATGTCTATCAAAAATGGCCCAGCCCTTTGTCTCTGTCACAAAAAGTCACTGTTCCAAAGGATCTTAAACCAATTTTGTCTAGGTGTTAATGCAAAAAGGTGGTTTCAGGACTATATTTATATTTTAACAAAGAACTCTAAGGAAGTCAAAACTTTAAACCAAAGGAATGAATTCCTAGTGGTAGACTATTAAGCACTGTAACAGGTCGCGGGGGTCAGAGTTGCTTTCTCCTCCTGTACTGCTCTTAAAGACCTTAGTTTTCTTCATGTATTTTGGGGCTCTGTTTCTAGGCTAACATGTGTTTATAATTGTTTATGTCCTCTTGATGAATTAAACCTTTTTCTTTATAAAGTATCCTTCTTTGTCTCTAGTAGCAATTTTTGTCTAAAGTCTATTTTGTCTGGTATTAGTATAGTCACAACAGCTCTCTGTCAGTTGCTGTTTGAATGGTATAATTTGTCTATCTTTTTACTTTCAACCTATTTGTGCCTTTGAATCTAAAGTGATTTTTACCCTGGTGGGTGTGGCTCAGTGGATTGTGTACTGGCTTGCAAACTGAAACATTGCTGGTTCAATTTCCAGTCAGGGCACATGCCTGGGTTGTGGGCCAAGTCCGCAGTTGGGGGCATGCAAAAGGCAACGCATAGATTTTTCTCTCCCATCTCATCAATGTTTCTCTCCCTCCCCCTACCTCTAAAAATAAATAAATAAAATCTTTAAAATAAAAAATAAAGCAATTCTCTTGAAGACAGCATATAGTTGAATCATGTTTTTAAATCTATTCTTCCAATCTCTGTACTTTAATTAGAAAGTTTAATCTATTTACATTTCATGTAATTAGTCAATTAAAATTTATGCTTGCCATTTTGCTATTTCTTTTCTATATTTCAATGTCTTTTTTGTTCCTCCATTCCTCCATTACTGCCTTATTTTGTGTTAAATATTTAATTTCTAGTGTGGTATGTTAATTCTATTTTATCTCATTTACTATATTTTTTAAACCTATTTTCTTGGTGGTTACTATTAAAATCTCATTTAGAACAACCTAGTTCAGATTAATACCAACTTAATTTCAATAGTACACAAAACTTTGCTTTTGTATAATCTCATTCCCCTCTTACACTGTGATTATCACAAATTACATATGTATATACTTTGTCCTCATCGACATAGATTTATAGTTATTATTTCATGCAGCTGTGTTCTAAATCAGACAGAAAAAAAATGAGTTAAAATAAAAGATACATTTATACCATTTTCTGTATTTAATTATGTAATTTCTTTTACCAGTGCCCCTTATTTCTTCATGCTGAGCCAGTCATGTTACTGTCTAGTGTTCTTTTATTACAATATTATTTCTTGTAGGGCAGTTTTGCTGGGACAAACTTTTTCAGATTTGTATATCTTGAAATGACTG
>PVKU01017337.1:0-11788 GCA_004027475.1 Anoura caudifer | reverse complement strand
GGGGACTAAGAGGTACAAGCAGGTGGTTACAGAGTAACCACGGGGGGCAGGGGGAAGCACAGCGCAGGACAGGGAGTACCTAAGAACTCATACCATGACCCGTGGACACGAACGAAGGTGGGGGCACTGACTGCCTGAGGGGAGGGGGGTTGGTGGGTGGGGGGCACAAAAGGGGAATAGTCGGGACAACTGTAACAGCACAATCGATGATACTCGTACCAAAAAAAGTACACACTGGGCACAGTCTCCCTGCTCATGGAGCTTACGGTCGCAGGGGTGAGGGAGTTTACACAGAGAATAGCATTAATTAATATGTAGTTATAAACTGAGATAGTTCTCCAAGGCAAGAATAGGATTTATCCTATGATATAATTTAACAAAATTAAAGTTTATATTAAAAAGTACCTAATGAGTTGCATATGTTTGATAAATTCCTATTTTGAAAAGGTTCTGTCATTAAAAAATTTTTAAATAAAAATACAAAGGTGTTTTAGAAAAGTCAGAGCAAAGACTGCTAATACCTTATTTTGTATTTCCATCCAGTCTTTCAATTTAATTTGAATACTATGCCCTCGTACCTAAAATAAAAATGAATGTCACCTTTGAAAATACATGGATTACATAATTAGCCCAGCCCTGGCTTTTCATTAAGAATTTTCCGTGCCCCACACCTGCCAAAATGGCTATTATTAATGAATCCGCAAACAGCGAGTGCTGGTGAGGTGCTGGAGAACAGGGAACCCTCATGCACTGTTGGTGGGAGTGCAGACTGGGGCAGCCGCTCTGGAAAACAGCATGGAGTTTCCTCACAAAATTAAAAATGGAAGTGCCTTCTGACCCAGCGATTCCACTGCGGGGAATATACCCCAAGAACCTCGAAACACCAATTCAGAAGCATACATGCACCCCTACGTTCCCAGCAGCGTTATCCACAATTGCCCAGACTGGGAAACAGCCCGAGTGCCCATCACCAGATGAGTGGATAAAAAAGCTGTGGTACATTTACACAGTGGAATACTACCCAGAAGTAAAAAAGGAATTCTTACCTTTTGCGACAGTGGGACTGGAGACTATTATCTAAGTGAAATACTCCAGGCAGTGAAAGACAAATACCATATGATCTCAGTTCTAACTGGAATCTAAGGAACAAAATAAACTAACAAGCAAAATAGAATCAGACACACATAAGGAAGGAACAGACCAACACTGTAAGAGGGGAAGGGGGGTGGGGACTGGTTGAAAGAAGGTGAAGGGTGTAGGTAAAGAACATACACACATCACCCACGGACACGGAAAACTGTGTGGGGACTGACGGTGGGAGGGGGGACTGATGGAGGGGGGAAGGGGGGGAACTTGGGACAACAGTAATAGCATAAACAACGAAAACATTTTAAAATAACACATTTTCATGTTTACAAAGGGAAAAGTACTTATTCCCTAATTTATCTGTTTTGTCAGTGGAGATGTCCACGTGAGCCCCTCGAAGGGGCACGTACCTAAACAACAAAGGACCCTGGTCAACTTCACAAAGCGAAGGAGCCAGATTAAACCTGTGAGGTACTGACTAAGAATCAATACATCGTATCTGGATGCAATTCTATTCATAATCACAGTAACTCTAAGCAGAGGTTTTGAATCTGCCTTGCTTGTGCACTTACGATATCGCTGAAAAAATATTTTTTAAAAATAAGAGCAAAGGAACAGCTACGAGGAACAGACTATTCTGAAACCATTTCCAGGAAGAGGGTTTGTTTAAACAAAACGCGTTAAGTGAAACCAGCTGCACTAAGGGTTGGTGCCATCCGAGGCGGAATTCTAAAACCACCCCTGCCCAACAAGAAGTTCTCGATGGCCAACCAGCCGTGGGGTGGCATGGGAGGGGCAGGGCACCAGCGAGCAAGAGGCCCACCTGGACAGCACGGGGATGCTCGCAAGAAACCCCCGCGTCTCACTCACTAGTGCAGCTCAGCTTCATGCTTCAAACCTCTTGACAAAGTGCTGAAGAAGTGTGAAGGGAGCTACTCTTCGGAGGGGACCAGGAGCCAGGGACCTGCAGTCAGGAGTAATCAGCACGTTCTACCAGAGGTTCAGCTGATGATGCAGTCACGCAGGCTGATGGTAGAAAACTCCACTGACTGAAATTAGCTCCTAAGCTCCAGGGAACTCTAAAACACACACTTTTTTTCCTTTCTGAAAACTAAAACAGATCTCAAGAAAAAAAAAAACAAAAACGGAGCCTGAATCGTAACTAAGTTTTCATTATTTAAAATAATTTTCCTTTAAAAAAATTTTTATTTTCTTACTGATTTTCTTTTTTAAAGAACTTGAAAGGGGAGGGGGAGAGAGAGAAACAGATTTGTTGTTCCCAGTGTATCGGAAGGATGCTCTAAGTGGCTGAACCACCCAGCCAGGGCTAAAATAATTTTCCTTGCTCTGGGTGGTGTGGCTCGGCAGATTGAGCGCGCGCCGGCAAACCAAAGGGTCCCAGATGATTTCCAGTCCGGGCACATGCCTGGGTTGTGGGCCAGGTCTCCAGTAGGGGGCGCGCGAGAGGCAACCGCATATTGATGTTTCTCTCCCTTTCTCCTTCCTTTCTTTTCTCTCTAAAAATAAAGTCTTTAAAAAATTTTTAAAAATAATTTTCCTTAACTTACAACAGAAGCACAAGAAACAGTTTGCTTGCTTCTCTGAAGACTTGCCAGTGGCGACATATCGGGGAACCCTGGGTGAAGTCACGTGACCCAGCGGAAATGACCGCCAGCTTCAATGGTGTTTCCCAATGGTCACCAGCACTGCCAGGGGGACTGGAATCAAAACAATGCAGTTGAGAAACGCAGCCATTAATCATCTTATTTTGGAAACCAATTAGGGGATGATGAAAGAAAAACAGTGATTCATTTATTTTGATGAAATCTGGCCTTCAAAAGATAGAACAGGCCAGGAAATACACATATTTTTTTATGTTCTAAGAAGGTATCTTAAACTTGACCTTTAAACAAAATTCTTTCCAAGCTCACTAAATGAACAAAACAAGTCAGCTAGTCTATGAACTTGACTAAGACATATTCCACTAACTTATGGATGTTAAGTGTGAAGGTTAAAAAAATACATGTGACTGAAGGGCAGGCACAAACTTCACATCTGAAACACCCACATCAACAGGACGGCAATGCACCGTGGCCCGATGTCATCTGTAGGATGACGGCTTAGGTTTGAAACTGCTCATTAGCTGGATTCACCTGCCTGTTTTAAAAAAGCAAGCAAAGCTCAGTACTAAAAATTCAAGCCAAAGGGTACATTTCACAACACAGCTTGCATGAACTCAAGCTATTTCTCAGAAGAAATAGTCCAAAATTTCCAGATTGCATGGAGAGGATCATATCAACCATATCCTGAAAGGTACAAGGGACATTCCAATTGCAGGAAACCCCAATCAGTCTGGACACCACTGGTTAAATACTGGGCTTCACAGTACTTGTGGGGGACAAAGAGGGTGACTGTTAAGTAACTGGAGGGGTTCAGGAAATCTGGAGCAAAGGAAATGTATGGAGAAAACTTTTGAGAAAACCCATCAATACTGACAGGAATACCAAAAAGAAGCAAATGCCACAGGATTCTTGATGGCTGATTAAACAATGCTGCGCCTCGCCCTGGCCAGCGTGGCTCAGTCAGTCGGAGCGTCATCCCGTACACCAGAAGGCTGTGGGTTCGGTTCCTGGTCAGGGTGTGTCTGGGAGGCAACTGACTGATGTCTCTCTCTCACATCGATGTCTGTCTCTCTCCCCACTCCCTCCCTCCCTCCCTCTCTCCAAAAGCAATGTCCTCAGGTGAGGATAAAAATAAGATAAAGTGTTGTTCCTTAGCAACACTTGTAAGCCACACGGAGGCAAGACGGTGTTGTTGGTGGAGAGCATCTGATCAGAAATCAGAGCGAAGCCATGAGGTCCAGCCCTGGGGCGCGGCCACTGTCTGACTTCATGGCCACAGGCGAGCCCCCTAACCTCTCCAAGCCTACAGACTTCATCCACACAGTCGGGATAATGCTGCCAACTCCTATGACACCAAATGAGATGACGTCATATGACTGACGGTGTCCAGTGCAGGCACTGACCTATCTACCAAATTACCCTACTCAACGTTTTTCTCACATCGCGAACCTTCTCATGCCCTTCCCCAGCCTGCACGCCTTGTGCCAGCCGAGGCCCCCACGTCAGAAATCGTGTCTGACGTGACTGCTGGTCTGCTTCGGAGGCAGGGGTACAGGCAGAAGACCGGGAGAACAGAGGAACGATGGAGGACCGGCTGATGAGCACTGGGAAGGAAAGGAGAGAACCCGGATGACAAACTGAGTGAAAGCTGTCCTGTGCCTGGCAACACCAGGGAGGCGTTCGGTCACTTGTGGCCTTAGGCTACCATGCAGCCTCTGAAGGGCAGAAAGTAAAATTGTCAGTTGGAGCAACCACCTCAGCAAGAGGAAAAATGATGCATGACCAATGGGAGCCTTGGAGCGAACTCCTGGAGGCTGTCAAGACTCAGTTAGGCACTGGTGTGTCCTGGCAGACTCGGGCTTACCTCAGAAGTGAGCCCTGAGGCACCCTAGGGCCTGCCTCCTGGATGGAAATGCTATTTCGATTTCAAGTTTATTTCTTACTCCTGTTCTGCCCAGCTGGAAGAAAGATGGTGTGGGTTTAAGTACAGGCTCAGTTCTAAACCAACTGGGATCTTTAGGCAAGTTAATCCACTTCTCTGGGTCTATTTAACGTCTTCTTAAATGTTATGCCTTCTTTCTTGGGATCACTTCCCTTCTTCTTGAAATACATCCTAGAGAATGTCTTTTGGTGATATGTTCTCAGTGGTAAGTTCCCTTTGGTTTTATTTCTCTGAAAATGTCATCTCATTCTCATTCTCGAAGACAATTTCATGGCTGTACAATTCTAGGTGAAGTTATTTTCTCTGCCTTCTTTGAAAGCCCTATTCTACTGGCCCCAGGTTTTCTGCTCTTGGTGTAAAAAAGCCCGCTGTCTGTCACCCTAACTGCTGTTCCTTTGTAGGCAATCTGCCTTTTCTCTCCAGCTATTTCAAGAATCTTTTCGGTCTTTGATGTTCGGTCCGCTGTATAATCAGATTTAGACACGGATTTCTTTCCTTTTCTTTTCGACTGCTTTGGAAACTTGGTGGCTTCCTGAACCTGAAAATGTTTGTCTCTCTACCACCCTTGGAAACGAGGAAAAGAGAGGCTCCTGTTCTCGATTCCACGTGTGACTGACTCCAGTTCTCCCCCCAGGGTCAGGGTCTGGGGGCTCAGGGATGTGCCCAGCCAGGGCCTAACCACCGTATTCTAGGTACCCAGACCCCACCTGTCAACTCCCAGCCCTTGCTCAGGGCTTGCACGGCCTCTTCCCCAGGTACACTCTGAACGCGGAACATACCGGCAGTCCGGGTACAGGCCAGAGGGGTCTCCTGGTGGCCTGTTTGTGAGGAGTGTGAGCAGAGGCTACACATGGAGGCTGAGCTGCCTACGTGTGTGTGCGTAAGGCCCCTCGCAGCAAGAACGAAGCTGGGGAAAGAAAGAGCAGAGGACCGGGCCACAGGCGGGGGCCCGGCTCAGCCTGCGCTACTGCGACGCGCCCGCGCAAAACCCCGCAGCCTTGGAGAACTCCACCTCTAAATCTGGCTTTCCAGGTCATTATGAAGGTATACTTGCCAAGGTCAAAGCACAGAACACGTTCTAAGTCTCTTACACTTGCAACGTTCAATATTTAAACACAGGGCTCATGGGGCTGCCCTCGCACCGCCACACGGGCATCCGCAGAGGGCAGGGACGGCGCGGCGCCGACGGGCTGACACTGCTCACCCGCGCGCGCTCTCTGCGACAGCGCCACCGCCGGGCCGTCCTTTCCGGCACCTTCTTCCGGAACCCCCGTTAAACACTGGCTGTCCTTTCCGCCGTGTGCCCTGGCCCTTAACCGCTCACGGTTCCCACCTCTTCGTCTCTCTGATCTGCGGCCTGTGTTATTTCTTCAGGTTCACCACCCCCTTCGCAGATTCTCTCTCCAGCTGCATCTACTCTGACACTGGACCCCTTGTGAGTTCCTGTATTTCGATGATTATGCTTTTCATTTCTGGACGTTACATTTGGCTTTTTAAAATAACATTCCTGCTTGTTTTTGATGGTATCATTTTCTTTACTCCCACTTTCAATTCCCTCTTTTGTTTTCTCAAAGTGCTAAGTGAACTCATTTTCTACACCCAGTGTTTCCAGTATTGGAAAGCTTTAGACGTCAGGATTTGCGGCTCTTTCTACTCTCTCTTACTCATGGCATCTCGTGTCTGTGTGCGTTTCTTGTCAGTCTGCCTCCTTTTTCGGTGTGTCCACGTTGGTTAGAACAATCTACAGAAACTCCTTCAGCCCAGAAAAGGCTTTAGTTTATCAACTGCCCAGGGTTACTAAAAGCCCAGGTCCACTTTAAATCAAGACTTCCAATTTGCAGTTACTGGGGGTACACAAATAGTACAAAGAAACTTCCCAACCTGGTCAGCAGCCACAAGTCCTCCTGTGACCTTTTTTCTTTGCCTTCCCCCCAAAGCCAAAGGTGAAAGAAACCATTTCCCTTGTGGCTTGGGACTGTGTGAGGTGCTTCTCCCCCAGCCCACCTCCTCTCGGAGAGTGGCCGCTCGGAAGTCTGGGCTTTACTGGAAGCAACCTGGGGCCACTGACCCTCCCTCCACCCTAGGGGAGCCAAGGCCTGGCACAGTCCACCTCTCCCCCCACCCACACCCGCACACCCACGATGTCAGCAATGGGAGCTTCGTCTCGGGGTGAAGTTTTACGGGCAGCAGATTACTTTCATGGTCGCAGAATGTCCTCCCAATAATTTGCTTTTTGGTTGAAAGAGAAAAATTAGCAAGTGTCCCAGGGAGGGACCAGAATGTAATAATATGGAGAAACTTGAAGCTAATAATAAGAAAACACCAAACTAAAATTTAAAAGCATTCTATAAAATAACTGGCCTGCAGTCTTTTAAAATATCTACGTTACATCAATCAGAAATGCTGAGGACCGGCTGCAGACGGCAGGACACTGAAGAACGTCGTATCGAAGTGACGCAACCCGTGACCCCAGACTGCACCCCACAGTTGGGAAAAGGGGGGTTCCTATGAAGGGAATTCCCGGGACAACTGGGAAAACCAGAATATGAACTGTGTTAAATGAAAATATTGTGGTTAAAGTTAAAGCTCCTCCAACTGACAATTACATGCAGTTAAGTAAGAGAAGATCCCTGTTCTAAGGAAATAGACCCAAAACACTAAGGGATAATGGGGCAAAATGTCATAACAATATAACCGACTGAGAAAAATGAATTTTATATCCATATACCCATGTGGGGGAGGATAATAAAGAAAATACAGTATGGTAAAATGTGAAAAAATTGATGAATCTAAGTAAAGGGTATGACTTCTCTGCACTACTCTTGTAAACTTTTTGTGAGTTTTGAAATTATTTCAAAATATAAAGTTAAAAAAAAAAGCAGCGGTCAAATTTGAGCCAGCACGGACACGAAAAACAGAACAAGTATACACACAGTTTGCTCTAGCAAACAAGCCCTGGGCTGCGAGAAACCTAAAACCCTACCGATGCAATTCTGCTGAGGGCCAGGTGGAGAAATAATACAGTTCTACTCCTACTTAAGACAGAGAAAGCCACAGAGAACATCGCTCCTATCCTAACAAGAAAAAGCTACATAATCTATAAATCATAACTCTCTCTTCTTGAGCTACTCAGAGCTGAGGTCACAAAGTAACCAAGTGAACAGAATTCTAAAGACTGAGTGGTCCCTCCAAAGAGAGACAAGACATGCAAACTGCGTGACCTTTCGCCGAGCACAGGGGGAAGAGGCGGCTGCCGTAAGATGGGGGAAGAGGAAACAGCTTAAATTTTAACAAGTTCTTAGGAAGCCAAGTGTGGCGCAGCATAACACATCGAGTCCCTGGGAGCTCCAGACGCGAGGCCTGTCGGCAGCCACGCGCAAGCTCTATTCCGCGGCCCTCACCGGATGAGAGAGACTGGGGGCGGGGCAGGAGAGCAGAGAGAGCTCCCCTCAGTGCTGGGCTGGGGTAAAATCCTGCCCACTTCCCGGACCCTTCTCTCATATCGTACAACGTAAAGTCCCAATCCAATGGGAGAAGGGTGAGAAGCCCGTCCTGCTCCTGGGATTCGGGTCAGGACACAGAGCAGACATCAGCACCACCGCGGAGGAGGGGCGCGGGGGAAATCCTGTCCCACCTGCATCCCCCACCCTCGGCTGCCCACACAGGCAGGCATGCGCAGAGAAGAGTGTGGGTGCCACAGAGGGTGAAGGTGCTGGAAGGCTAGGCCAGCCCCACCTCTGAAGTCCAGGTATACAGGACAAGGGTAAGACTTAAGGACTAAGAGAACCAAGAAACTCCCTGCCTCCTTCCATGAGCCTGGCTCCAAGTAAAGAGCAACAGCAATGCACCACGAGGGTAATGACATAGGTAGGCTCCAAGTTAAAGGGGGGAAGATAAACTATTCAGGCATTATCCGAAGAAAGCTGACGCGGCTCCCAGACAAAGCAGAGCTCAGAACAAGGACCACATCTCACCAGTGGGTAAGGAGGGACCTTACATGGTGACGGGAGGTCCGTTCAAAAAGGCATGACAACCCTAAATGTGTGTCTACCTAGCAACAGAGCTTCAGGGTATAAAGAGAAATCATATAAATATAAGTCATAATTCGGTTTTTCTTTTAAATTCTGATAGTCATTTCTTCCTTTTTCTTCCATCACCAATGGTCCAAATTAGCTGTTTTACCTATTACATTTCTCTACGATAGCAGCTGTTAAAGATAACAACTAATTTCAAAACATGCCGTATTTTCACTGCAGCACCGTTCCTGCTGGCCAAAAACCTCCAGCGCCCTCTCTGACGAGACAGAAACCACACCAGTCATTTGAACAGGAAAAATTTAACATACAGAATTAACTATCGACAACCTAGCTGCTAAGAGGCTTTCTAACTGCACGGTCTTAGACTCTGTATCTGTCTGTTCCGCACCATTAACGACAGGCCAGGGTGACTGGCAAGGCTGCCCACCTCTGCCCTGCGACTGGAGCCCATGCCCAGAAGCACCACCCCGCCTGACCCTCCCTCGCCAGGCTCCTGCTGCCCCTGCCCCACACCAGGCCAGGCACCAGACAACAGGCGCTGAGGAAGAGCACACAGGAAAGAACCAAGGAACGTGGAAGCACCTTCTCTCCACCCCCGAAAATGAGACTCCGACCTCTTCGGAGAGGGCGCAGCGCCGCAGGAACCCGTGGCCTGCTAGTGGCTACGGCGCTCGCCGGGGGAACGATCCGGAGATGGTCTGTGGATGCGGCTCTCCACGAGGCGGGTGGGCAGACTGGTTGGAGGGCGTGCATGGGTTCGAGCCGGCCCAGAGCACAGCCCGCGGGGTGGCCTGTGGGGGGGCTGCTGGGGGCGGCTGGGCGCCCGGCACGCCAGTCCACTACAGCCCACACTCTGCTGGAAAGCAGCGCCCTGGAAACAGGAAAGGGAGCCCCTCCTCCTGCTACGGCCGTGCAGCGCTCCTTCCAAACTCCCCACTGACAAAGCCGAACATCAAGCCGACTGGCAAAGGAGAAGTGTTTAGAGTCCACATTGCATGTCACAAAGCAGGACAAAAAAGAATGGGTTTGGAGGGGAAAGGCAA
Organism: Anoura caudifer; assembly: GCA_004027475.1. Lineage (NCBI taxonomy): Eukaryota > Metazoa > Chordata > Mammalia > Chiroptera > Phyllostomidae > Anoura > Anoura caudifer. The sequence continues at coordinate 2,058 of PVKU01017337.1, read as the reverse complement.
TGAGCTGGCGCTGAGTGAGGGGAGCAGAGGGCAGACTGGGGGAGAGAGAGAGGAGCATTGATTGGCTGCCTCCTGAACGTGCCCAGACCGGGGACTGAACCCTCAACCTACGTATGTGCCCTGACTGGGAACTGAACCGCCACCCTTCGGTTGTGGGACGATGACCCAACCAACGGAGCCACACCGGCCAGGGCTGGGTGGTTATTTTCAACTTCACAGGAGTTTTCAGCTTCGGGACAAACTTCACAGGCCATCTAGTTCCCCCTGAATTCTCTGAATGATTCATGTTTAAACTGTTACTGAGACTTGAGGAATTCTGAATTTCGGACCACATGGTGAATAATGTTTTTGGATTCATGCTGATTTTCTTACGCATGACAATGGGGCTGTGGGGGTGCCAGAGAGCTCCTTGCTCTCTGCAGCCAAGCTCCAGGAGGGATGCTAAAGGGAAGGCGTTCGTGCGTTTGTGCGTTTAGAGCAAGATGAGATGGTGCAGATGGGTTAAGAGTTGATGAATCCAGGTGAGGGATGGATATACTGGGTGAGTCTTATATGTTTAAAAATTTTCAATTAAAAAAATAAAGAAAATAGCCCTGGCTGGTGCAGCTCTGGGGAATGAGCACCAGCCTTTGAACTCAAAGGCTGTGGGTTCGATCCCCAGTCAGGGCACATGCCTGGGTTGCAGGTGGGGTACCCAGGTGCGGGTATGTGAGAGGCAACCACACAGTGTTGTTTCTCTCCCTCTCTTTCTCCTTCCCTTCCCCTCTGTCTAAAAACAAATAAATAAAATCTGTTTTAAAAAAACATAAAGAAAGAAAACAAAATAATAATGCTCTTGACAAGCACAATCTCTCCTTAATATCTCAGGGGATGAAATTCCACACTTTTGAAGCCCACGACCACTGCGGCCTCTTAGGAAGGAAGTCACGCCAAGCGTTAGTGCATCACCTCCTCCAGTCCTCTCGGCCGTCCACGAGGTGGGCGCGTGCTGCGGCACAGAGGTCACAGCCAAAGCTGCAGAGGGGAAGCCAGTGGCTGTGTGGTACCTCAGAGGCACGGTAGAGCCAGGCGCTAAACCTGGGCAGACAAACCCTGGGGCCCTCAATCTTCAGATGACCCATCTTCAAACCGGGGTCAGGACTCATTCTTGGTCATGACATCCGCTAGCAAATCACGGCAAGCATTTTCCAAAACCGAATCAGAATAGGAAACACGGCCATGCTCGGTAACAGGGATGCGCACCAATCCCTGGGCTTCGGGCTTTCCCCCACGCACATGCGTCTGTGCCCCAGTGCAGCACCAACCCGCCACGCAGGCCGCCGCGTTCGAAAGCCACTCGGGGCGGCTCTGCACAGCTCTGCCGCTTCCTCTGCCGCTTCCTGCCCAGAAGCCTCGCTGTTTAAGAGGCTGGAAAAAAACAGCAGCGCAGATTCAGATGGTTAAGGGAGAAATTCCACGGAGAATTCTCTAATCTCAAAATAAGCCAAAATAATATACTTTTAGTACACACTAAGAGGTAACAATGCAGCTGGAAAATCTGCTAATATAAAAGACATTTTCAAGTAGGAATTTGGATAGCTCCCTTGATGTTTGTTATAGAGAGATGTTATCTGCAACTCTACTAAAAGATATCAACTTTAAAATCAGGCTGAAGTAGTATGGTCAAAGGTTAAAATCAAATGAAAAGATTCTTCTCCAGTTATCCTTCTCCACTGAAAATCGCAATGCACATCAACATGACTCAAGGTCAAGAGCAACCACAAAACACACACTGATGTTGCCCGGGAGGAGGGGCACGAACGGCAAGTTGGTGAAGAATGACTTTAATGAGCTGCCCCAAACCAAGCACCTAACTGTATGTGCTACTTTAAAAGGTTATGTAGGAAAAGTGAAGGGAGAAAAGTCGTTCCACATGTGTTTAGGGCCCGCCGTTAAGGGAGGGTGTCCTGTAAATTAAAATCACAGGAAGCAAGCACTACGTCTTTAAATCCACAGCTCCTTCTCATTCCAAGTTTCTGTGCGAGGCCGTTGCTGCTCCCCCGGGACCGCGCTGACTCA